>PVJH01000298.1:96238-361714 GCA_004026705.1 Nesogale talazaci | reverse complement strand
TACAAGCTGTGAGGTTTTAAACTTGTGACAAGGGACAGAGGGAATTTTTCTACTCATTGCAAGGAAATCCTCACTTAAGCTTCCGTGAGCCACAAGCACTTAAAACCCATGAACCTTCAGCTGGTCGTCCTTAGCCAGTCCAATCTCTACGAGGAACTGGCATATGTTCTTGCGCTGGTCACCCTGGAGTTGAATCACCGCTCCATATTCTGGATGCTCAATCACAGTCCCATTGCAGGCAAATTTCTTCTTGAAGGCCTTCACTAGTTTCTTCTTGTCGTAATCATCGGCGATCCCCTGGACCGTGGTCAGGGTCTTCCTGCCATTGCGCTGCTGAATTCTTATATGGATATAGTCCTCTGTCCCCGCAGGCAGAAGGTCATCACCCTGACTTGCATCAGCAAAGAGGTCGAAAGAGTGGAGGTTCTGGATAGCGGACATACGATACGATTCCTTTTCCTCGGTGGAAACGGCCTGCGGAAGGCAAGGCGGCGGCTGGAGAAGGCGGGCAGGGGGCACGGAACGTCGGGAAGCGATGGGGCTCGAGGGGGAGGCTGCTGAGTCCTCGGCGGCGGCTCAGTGACTGGGCGGCTTCCTTCATCTTTAATATAATGTTTTTCTGATTATTCCTCTAATGGATTCGTATTAAAATGTATGTCTTCAATTTTGCTAACACTGACAATTCTACTCCTTAATTCTTCTAATGCATTAAATAATACTTCTTTAATTTTACTATTGATGGTTTCTATTTCTATTTCTAATTTCTGTGTGATTTTTAAATTTCCATTTATTTTGTCCATATATTTTTGTATCAGTTTTCTGAATTCTACTTGTTCTTTGCCAACATTTTATTTAATTTTTGCCTTTATTTTCTGTGATTTCCCTCTCGATTTGTCATATATATCCAATAGCATTTCTTCCTTCAGAAAAATGTCTGGCTTTGTATTTTAGTCACTTTTTGGAACCATCATGTTCTGGTGTGTGTGTGTGTGTGTGTGTGTGTGTGTGTAGAATTGTCAGCTCTATTTCACTTCTATTTCTATAGTCTACACTGTAGAAAGTCTGGATATTTTTAATGCTTAGTATGTCATCCTGAATCCATCAAAATTGAGATATATTGGTCTTTCAAGATTTTCCTTCCTGGATAAGTTGGAAGCAAGTACTTTTCCCCTGTATTTTCTCCTGTATACTGAAGCCTGTAAAAGCCCTCTTAATTCTTCAACTCTCCACCCTCAATTTCCCACATAGAATAGATGAAGGAAAATTCAGTTGCCCTAAGTGACCTCTTCTTTGAGTCAGAGGGGGAGAGGAAGAAAAGAGGCCAAAAGATGGTGAAAATGAACTGTGAATCAAGAAACCTCAGGGAAGAAGCAAAGAGTGAAGGCTCCTGTATTTTTTGTAAGTAGGATGGCTGAGTGTGACTAATGAATTACTCCAAGGGGAGAGAGAAGAGTTTGTGTGATATCAGTTAGATGCAAGTATGTGATTAATATGTTGAGAAAATGATCTGTTTGTGTCCTTTAAAATATTAGAGACCAAGTTAATGGTTTATCATTTATGCAAATGTGTATTTAATGTCCTTATTATCATTGCTCTGAAGAAAAATACCATCTACAGTTGGGGGCCGATTATGAAGCCCGTTATGGGGATTATTGTTCTTTGGGGAATTTATTGAAGGTTTCTTTTCCAAGTTGGCAAAGAAGCAAGACCTAAATACTCAGTGGAAAATTTTAAATCAAGAGTGAGTATAAAGTGATGACACACAGAAACAACATCAACACACAAGGTGACAAGGGAGGAAGGAGCACTACATTTTCCTAAAATCGGGAGAATATTGGAGACTAGATGATGGTGAATAAGAAGGATGACGGTACATCATCAGAATGGAGAAATGGGCCAGGGAAAGTCCCGCTGGACTTTTCTGGATGTGAAGCCATAGATATTGATAATTATGTAACACACATGAATTGGAACAAGTGCTTCATTTTTGGATATTTTATAGGGTCATGATTGTTTTCAAAAACTCTTAAATTTACTATCAAATATAAAGTAGTTTAGGTTAATGTTAGAAGCAATGTAGGGAAAGAGTTGACCATACAGTTTCTAAGGGCAGCAAGCTCAAGAAAATCCTTGACAACTTTAGCCTTTTCACCATTTATCATGATGTTGCCTAATGGTGCCATTTTGAGGATTTTTTTTTTAATTTAGTGGTAATCCACACTGAAGGCTACAATTCTTGATACTCATCAACAGACATTTCAAGTCTTCTCACTTTCAGGAAACAAGGTTGAGTCATTTGCGTATTGTGGGTTGTTAATTAGCTTTCCTCTAAACATAATGCCATGTTCTTCTTCACACTAGCTATGTTCTCTCATTAATCAGCACAGAGATTGATTAAGTATGGTGATAGACTAAATCTCAACTCACACATTTATTTTGAACCTGGTAATATCCCTTTGAGATCCTTGCACATATCATTACATTTTACTTTGTCTTTTGGAGCTACTCTGAAATTTTCTGTTCAGCTGTATGACTTAATTTCTTCTACTTGCTTCAGACACTCTACAAATTAAAGTGAATTTCAGAGTCTCTTCTGACTTCCACTGGATCTTCTTTTTTTCCTTCCATTCTTTCCTTCCTTTATCCCTGATTTCTTCAGGGATAAAGTTCCCATAGCTCAGCAAGTCTTTTGTCATTAGGGATTAATGCATGCAACTTGTTCTTGAGATGGTCTCTAAATAAGGCTGTAATAAGTTCACGGTTATACGTTGACTCTTATGGACTTTTTTCATGTTCTTCATCTTGATCCTGAATTTATAGATGACAATTTGATGGTCTTTCCCCCAGTTGGCCTGATTTCCTGATCATAACTGTTGATTTTGATTTTCTCTCATTTATTTTCCTATAGATATCTTCAATTTGATTTCTGTGTATTCTATCTGGAGAAGACCACCTATCTGTTGCCTTTTGTGTTGTTGAAAAATTATTTTCCAGAAAGAAGTTGTTGGTCTTGGAAAATTCTGTCATGTGAAATCCAGCTTTGCTTACATCACCAAGATCATATTTTTTCAGCTGCTGTCCCTTCCTCTTTGTTTTCGACTTTTGCATTCCAATAGTCTATTATTACCAATGCATCTGGGTTACACGCTTGGTCAATACTGATGGTATTGGTAGAATTCTTAAATGTTTTCATCACTAGCTTTGGGAGTTGGCACATACATTTGAATAATAATTGAAGAGATTAGATTTCCTTTTATATGGAAACACATTATCCTCTCATGACAATATTGCACATCAAAACACCTCTTTTAATGTCCTTTTTGACAATGAATGTAATGCCATTCCTCTTGACTGTGGTCATTCATGGCATTGTAAACTGTGATTCCTGTTTTAAAATGGCCAATACCAGTCCATTTCCTGCTTATTAATGCCAAGGATATTTATGCATTCAATTTCACTTCTAATAAACTTCCAATTTTTCTAGATTCATAATTTGCATATTATAAGATCCAATAATTAATTAATTTTTTCAGCTGTTCTTAATCTTGCTGAGTCATGCTCCATCTGCAAATGAAGTTCCCAAAGGATTTCCTTACACAGACTCACTGCATGTGCCTCCTTTGCTCTAGTCTACTTTGAGAAGACATCATCACCCCTCTCATAGTTCGAGTGACTTTTTCTCACATTGTCTCTGACAATATACTGCATCTGTTCACTAGGTTTTCAGTAACTTACCATGTCTCCACGTTATCCAGGGTTTTTCAGTGAATAAGTCCTCTAAAGTGGTCTGCTTAGTTCTTCTTTGTTGTCTGGTCTTAATCTGAAAACTATGTGGAAACATCTTCACTTTCTGTGACCCTGCTGGTATTTCAAGTACAATTCAATTTATAGTGTAACTTCTCTGTCCTTTCTCATACTGCCACAGGATGTGGTACACATCTCTAACCACAATTCCCAACCAAGTGACTCACTGTCTTCCTGGCACTAGCATGATGCCTCATTCTTCCTTGTGCTCCCAAAACACAATTGAGTTGTTAGAAGCACCACTGGGGTTTGTGTCACCAAATGTGATAATGCCTGCTGTCACTCCCCTTGGTCCACTTTCCATAGGGACTACTGAGAATCCTTGGTAATGTTTATTACCAAATTTTAATACTAGAATACTAGGTGTTGACTCTATTTAACAATTTATTAATTGTATTATTTCTTTCAATATATAAACACTAACAACAAAATTTGCTTTCTAAAATCTTTCTATATTGAATTATAATACCATTAGTTACAATATTTTACCAACTGAATGGAAACCATTTTCATTTTTGTCCTTTTTCAGATACTACTACCTAATTATCAGAAAATGATTGATATAGACTCAAGACTACAAATTACCATTAGCTATTTTATACATTGAGTGACTATGAATACTATCAGCAACAAAAATATTAGCACTGTATAGTAGTTATATAATTATTTGTCATTTTGAGAGGATTAAGAGTGGAGGTATGGAGTCTAGTCTGTCAAACAGGTCATAGCCATTGAGGCCTCTGGGAGGCATGTTCTCATGAGGATTCTGGGAACTCTGATATTCCTCTTTCAAAAAGGGAGAGTCTTGCTGTTTCCCCCCTCATTCTCTCTCCCTCACTCCCTCTCCCCCTGGGAGACATGGTAGCTGATAAGACACTTGGAGCTATGCTAGTGCCGTAGGCTGAAGGAACCATATAAAGACTCTGTCAATACTGAGATGCTTACACCATCACTGGATCCACAAGACTTCCCACCCACTGGCATGTGATTTCCTGCATTAAGCATCATTGAATGTGTTTCGTGACTCTGAAGAGGACTTTGTTGATTGATATCAGACATATGGGCTATGATATCAGACTTCTGGACTCAATCTGGACAGAGCTGGGATGCTTTCTTAATGTACAGTTAGTTGGTCTTGTATATAAAGCTCTCTGTTATATAAAGTCTCTATGAACTTGCTTCTCTCCTCTACCCAGACTAACACACACTCCCTAGAGTGAGGGAACCATGTATTTAGAATTATTGTTTTAGCAAGAGGTAATAATGACTGAAGTTCTAATCATATTGACACTATATAAATATTTAAGGGGAAAACAGTCTCACCTTTTTCCTTGGAGTAGGGGGTAGGTATGAACTGCCAACCTATGGTTAGTAATCCAATGCATAACATTTCTTCGGAGTGGTCAGACTTTGAACTACTGTGCTACAGTTAGAAAACCAATGGGGAGATGCAAATCAAAGCAATGATGTGACACTGCTTACACCAACAATGACACAATGACTGCCAAGTTAAAAATGAAACAATAACCCAACAGAAATAGCAAGTGCTGGATGGCTCCAGAGAGAGTGAATCCTAATGAGACTGTAAATACGTACAAATATAGTGGAAAGTCATATGATACCACCTCTAGCAACTGGGAATAGAATGCAACAAACCCTGTGCTAGGTGTAGATTTTTAAAAAGTAAGAATCATAGCATGAAGATACATACACACTGTTCACAGAAGCATGATGCCCATTAGTATAAGAATGGATAAACTTTAGTATATACACACAATGGAATACTACACATTGCTGAAAAGCAAAAACAAAACTGAGACACATAGCGTGGCATGGATGGACCTACAAAGCATAATGCAGAGGGAAATTAGTCCATCACAAAAGGATAAATCTTATGGGAGCTAAAACAGGGGAGGAGGAAACAGATGAAGACGTTCATTCTAAAGGTAACAGACTTTGCAGGTTGACAAGGCAGGGAGAGTTAGATGAGTAAAGGGGAGAATAGTCATCTACAGGTTGGAAGAGACTCAAGAAGTATGGGGAGGGTAAACTACTGAAGAACTTGATTAGAAATTAAAACTGTTGGATATAAGTTTATTTTCTCAAATGGAAACCCACCATCTAACTTAGGATTTAAAAATTGTAAAACAAGTGTACATTGTATTTTTTAGTTATAGTAAAAATAACTACATAGCTACACATATACATATTTTGTGGAGTGAAAAGGTAATGCTGATTTTAGGTTATTTGGCTTTTAAATCTTTATGTCTACCCTATCACAGAGTCATGGTGAAATTGTTGGTTAAGTTTTGGACTGCTAACCATAGAGATCAGTGATTCAAATCCACCAGTCAATCTGGTGGATTTTTAGAGAAATTTTAGCTCTCTGGTTTAATAAAGGTTTGTATCTTAACAAGTCCTATACATGGTTTGATATGAGCCATAATTAACTCAGTGACACTGGGTTTGATTTCGGGTTTGGTCTGCCATATCAGATATATTTTACATCACCATAAATTCATCTCATATTTAATCCCTTATTTTTCTTTATAAGAACCTTTAGACTATTGTTCAACTTAAAGAAACCTCCAGTGACATAGTGAGTTATAAGGAGGGCTGCCAACTTCAAGATCAGTAGTTTGAAACTACCAGTCACACTATGGGAAGATCCGATTTTCTACTTTTACAAAGAGCCAGTAACAGCAATACCATGAGCATAAGGGATATGGGGGAAGAAAGGGAAAACTGATCATAATAGCCCACCACCAGGATGACGAGCGACAGAAATATGGGTGAGAGACAGTGGACCATATATAATATGAAAATTATAATTTATAATTTATCAAAGGCCCATGAAAATGGAAGGGGAGGAAAAGTAGGAAAAACTGGGGAGCTATTACTAAGGCACAAGGAGAAAGAAAATGTTTTGCAAAGGATGATGGCAACATATATACCGATGGGGTTGACACAACGGGTGCATGGAATGTTGTAAGAGCTGTAAGAGCCCCCAATAAAATGATTTATCAAAACTAAAAGTAATTAAAATATTTACAGTCTTGGGCTGAGCCCTGGTGGTGTAGTGGTTGTGCGCGGGACTGTGGCCCACTGGGACGGAGGTTCAATTCCAGCAGTGGGGCTGGGCCTCCTACTCCCACGGCCGGAGAGCAGTGATGCCCAAAAAACAAAGAAAAAAAATATTTACAGTCTCAAAACTCAAAACTCTGTCTTGTAAGCTCACTGCACTGATGAATTGAGTTGGTATTCTTGAAGCTCAGTGATCCTCAACTAACTTCTAAAGGAATGGTGACAAAGGTCTATGAATAGATTGTTTTTCTATGTCTGCCATCCTTTTAAAACAAAATAACATAGATACAATGCACTATTGCTGGTGTTAGTGTTGTTAGAAGCCACGAAATCTGTTGTTACTCATAGTACAACACAGTGACGCACTGCTGGTCCTGCAAAATTCTTATAATCGTTGACATGTCTGTGTCCATTTTTGTAGGCATTCTGTTAATCCGTCTTCTTAAGGATCTTCCACTGTTTCACTTGGGAGGAGATAAATATTCAAAAGATGAAACATGCTGTTTTCCATTCAGTTGCTTTTTTATTTGTTTTTGTCAATTTATTGGTAAGAAAAGTTTGACGAAATCCTCCAGTTAAGAAAAAAATCAAAAAGAGCTACCGACTTGGAAACCCATAGGACTGTCATAGCCTGCCCTATGGGGTCACCATCATTCAGAGTTTGCAGCTGCTGTGAAAGTGCTCACTCATTTAAATCTTCAGCTGTACCTTTCCATCTTTCACTTAAGGTTGTTTGCAGGTTCCAGAGGATTCCACACTTGCTCCTCGTTTCTTCTTAGTCTTCCAAATTCTTTTTTGTTTGTTTGTTTTGTTTTCTTAAATCATTTTATTGGGGACTCAAACAACTCTTATCACACTACATACATATAAACATTGTGTGTCGAGCACATGTGTTCATTTATTGCCACCATCATTCTCAAACCATTTGCTTTCTGCTTGAGCCCTTGGTATCACCTCCCCATTTTCTCTCCTTCATCCCCATGCTCCCTTCTTCAGGAATCCTTAATTATATATAAATTACTATTATTTTGTCATCTGTTACACTATCTGATGTCTCTTTTCACCTACTTTTCTGTTGTCCATCCCCCACCGAGGGGGTTATATGTAGATACTTGTCATTTTCACACCCCCCCCACCTTTCCCCCACCCTCTCAGTATCACCACTCTCACCACAGGTCCTGAAGAAATCATTGGCCATTTGTTTCCAGTTGCTGGCTGTACCAGTGTACATTCTCTGGTCTAGCTGGATTTGTAAGGTAGAATTGGGATAATCATGGGGGGGGGGGGGAGAGCATTAGGAACTAGACAGGAAAGTTGTGTGTGGCATTGTTGCTACACTGCACCCTGACTGGCTCGTCTCTTCCCCACAACCCTTCTGTAAGGGGATGTCCAGTTGCCTATGGATGGGCTTCGGTCTCTACTCTGCCCCTCATTGACAATGATATGTTCTTTGTTCTTTGATGCCTAACATCTGATCCTATAGACACCTCGTGATCACACAGGCTGGTTTGCTTCCTTCATGTGGGCTTTGTTTTGTCCCTTTCTTAATCATTATAGTGCCCTTGGATTCACTACTGAGCTCAAAGATGAGCTTCTTCATTAGCTTTCATTTAAAAAATGCATTTTTGAAATTATGAGTTGTGTGGCTTAAATAGGTTTAGAAAGGCAACAAAATATTTATTTGCCAACTCGAAACCTCTTACTATGCCTTCCTATTCAGGTTTGCTTTCTTTTGCAGCCTCTTCCTCTTCCTGCTGATTCTCTCCCCCTGGCTGGACTGTTCTCCCAGACTCTAGGTCCTCAAAAGTTATCACCTTGCACACATAGCAGGTGCTTCTCGGGAGGGAGCTCTATCACTACTAGCCCTCTGTGTCTTCAAGCCATTTTATTATCTGGAGAATCTTACATTATAATGTTTAAATATATAAATTCATGAGCTTCTAATCATATAAAAATATATCCAATGCCATTTGAACCTATTATTATAAAATATACTTGATTAGTATTTGCACATAAACATGATTATATACACTTCATTGGCATTATTGTACCTTCTGTCAGTAATTTATACTTTAGGTAAAACCTAATATTGCCTGCATCTGATTTCATAAAAATAAATGACGGGAAATATTTTGAAAATGTGAGACTACTAGAAAAGAACACAAGATTAGATTTGGGATCTCTGTTTCAGAAAATCAGTATATTAAGCTAATTATAATTACTTCCATATTTGACTACTTTATTTATTGGGCACAACCCATATAACATAATCAATATTAATACATAGCTTCAAGTATTTAAGCATTGGGCTGAGATTTGTTTACATGAATACTTTTAATTATGCAGTGTCCTAAAGTTGATTTCTGGGTCACACCTCCAAAAACAATCACATTTCATCACATGATTTGCAAGAATTAGACTCCCAAATTTTAATAACAGTTTCCTTATCTAAGGATAATTAAGTGTGAGAATCTAACCCCTCTGTGGGTAATTATGGTTGAATAGTGAATGTTTTTTATTTAATCATTTTTTTGGTAGCTAGTACATTGCTTTTCACCACACATAGTTCAATACATAGTTACATAAACTATGCTAAGCACCTCCACATGCCTGCCCTCATCAACATTCTCCCAACATCCACCTTTCCACTTGGGCCCTTGATATGAACTTCTCTTCCTTTCTCCTCCATCCTTTTCCCTCCTTCCCTCCCAGTCCACATTACTCTGCAATCATATCTTACACTGCCCACCATCTCCCCCTCCCCACTCCTCCTCATGTCCATCTTCCAGATGGGAGACAGTCTGCAGATCCCCACATCTGGCTCCCTCTCACCACCCCACCCTCCCTCCACCCATCCGGCAACTCCACTCCCACCACTGACCTCGAGGGCTTCATCTGCCCTGGGTTCCCTGCATTTCCAGCTTCCATCTCTGCCAGTGCACCTCCTCCAGTCCTGTTGGACCTCTACGGCAGAGTTGGGACCATAATGGTTGGGGGAAGGAAGCCTTCAGGAAATAGAGGAAAGTTTTATGCTTCATTGCTACCTCACTGCCCCTTGACTCACCCAACTCCTCTCCGTGACTCTCCTGTAAGGGGGTGTCCAATTGCCCAAAAGTGGGCCTTGGGTCCCCACACTGCTCTCCCCCTCATTATTATTGATTTGATTCTTATTCTGTGATGTTTGATATCTGCTCCCTTCAACCCCTCATGATCACACAGGTCGGTGTGATTCTTCCATGTGGGCTTTGCTGCTTCTGCTCTGGATGGCCACTTGTTCACCTTCAAGGCTTTAAGATCCCAGCTACTTTATCATTTGGAGGCTGGAGACCATCAGTTTCCTCGACTCTTTCTGCCTCTGTACCCTTTTATGCTCAGTGATCATGTTGGACGGTGGACACATAATGATATGATTTTTGTACTTTGATGCCAGATACCAGGTTCTTTCCACTCCTCTTGGTCACACAGGCTGGTGTGCTTTCTCTGTGGTAGGTGTTGTTGCACAGTGTGGTCATCCTCAAGCCTTTAAGGCCTCAGGCATTATATCTTTTGATAGGCAGGTACCATCAGCTATCTTCATCACTCTTTCTCATGTCCCCTCAGTGATCATCTCAGGAAAGTGCATATACAGTAATATGTGTTTTTTTTCCTGTTTGATGCCTGAGACCTGATCCTTTTGACACTTCTCATCTTCCAAGTTCCTGTGGGACTCACAATCACACTTGTAACTTTAGCTGCTAATACGTAGCACGCACTGCAATACATGGCTAAATTTCCCGTTAGTACTCAAGGATTTATTCCACTAGCTACTGAGAATGATTAGAATTTATAAAGCTCAGCTATTAACCCTGCCACTACAGAGCACTACCTCTCCAGGTCACATCTTCCAGATCACAATATATGCAATCATTGAAAATATAGGGGTAAAAAGGTTCATTCTCTCATTGATTCAATCCAGTATCAGAGCTTCCCACGAGGTCAGGTCAACATGCAACACAACCTGCTATCTCTCTACTCCATCCTAATTGTTCCCTTTCTTATCAGAATGTAGATCTCAAAAATCCTAACACATTACATGAATTTCCACATCAGAGTTACCTTCCCAAGGAGCCCAGTCTGGAAAAAAATATAACTCTCAAGTCTATATTTAAATTTAAGCCCACTTTGACAAAACCCAGAACTATATATCTAGCTTCGACTGTATATCTTCTATCTAGACATTAATAGCTACCTCAAACTCAACATAGACACAGTAAGTTCATCCTGTTTTCCACATCTTCAACCCTGCCTGTGACTCCCTTCTTAGAATCATCAATGTTTCCGAAGCCACAAACCATATGACTTAGTTACCTACTGCAATGCAAATACATTGCCCAAAATGTAGCATTGTAAAGCAGTGTATCTCTAACATCTCTTAGTGTCTGTGGTTCATATTCTAGTCAGAGTTTAGCTGGATACACTATAAGGGTGCAAATTATGGGCTATGAATTGGGTTACAATTAAGGTTTGATTGAATAAGGATCACTTCAAAGATCATATAGACATTGGAAGAGCTCAACTGGTTGGCGACTATGAGACTGAGGGCCTAGAAATCTTTCTGGCTGTTCAACAAAGGCATGATCAGGTTCATGCATTGTGGTAATCACCGTACCACATCAGCATGATGTGACAAAGTCATTTGTGACAAAGTCAGCAAGAGAAAGAGAGTTCTACCAAAGTTAATCCTTCAATCTAATCTAAAATAATCACAAAGCTGGCATCACATCACCCTTGCCATATTATTTTTGCTCCAAAGAAAGTCACCAGTACTGTCAATACTCATAAGAAGGCCACGTATTAGGATGTGAACACCAAGAGGTAGAGGGCAGATTATCTACTTTGACTCCATTTACTGTCCTGGGGATTTATCTGCTAACATTTGCCCTATGCGTCATGATTCTCTCTTACCTTTACAGTAGAAATTGAATTGCATCCCCCTATAATATATTTTAGAATCCCAATTCTTTCATCTGAGTAACTTCTTTTGACAACTATTTTCTTTTTTATATTAATGGGTCATATCATTATAGGGTATTTCTCAAATCTAATCACTTTTTCCAAAAGAAAGCAAGAACACAGAGGGAAAACTCAGATCATCTACCTCACATGCACACAGACCATTCTATAAACCAAGAAACTTGAAGAACAGCAGATGAGAGAAGCTAAAACAATGTTTGGGGTTTTTTTTCAGACTGGGTTGAAACAGCCTTCCTCTGGGCATGCTGCTTTCAATTCAGACTTCTAACACCCTGACCATAGGAAAAAAATAGGGTTCTATTAGTTAAAGTCACTCATGTTGGGCATTATTGTTACAACACTAAGAAACTAAAACACTTTATCAATATAGTGGCAGCACCAGCTCTACAATTGCTGAATCAGTGAAAGGTATTGGACTGTCAACACTATCTTAACCTTCCTTGAGATGCTCAGCAAATCAGAGACCGCTGCCTAAAAGCACACCTGCAGGCAACATTCACACAGAAACAGGGGGTGATGATGATTCTAGTGTTGCCAAATTAGCAATCAGTTTAACATGCCTGTTTTTTGCCCATATGTCTTAAAAAAATAAATAAATTAAAATGAAGCAAACCAGATACAATCAACAAGTCAATTCAACAATAACACTATGCCTAAGAGAAAAACTACAAATCCAAATTACAATAAATAAATGAGAATTAAAGATGACTAAAACAAGCATCCAAAGTACAGAATTATAAAAACTTCCAGAGGAAAAAAATTGTATTTCAGCTACTTAATGAGTATTTGAAAAGAACAATATTTAATTACCTTCAATGGGTGAGAAAGTAAATTTTTAAAAACATTAAATAAACTACAGACAAATATCAAGGAAAATGCTAACAAAATTTAATAAGACAATTTTAATAGTCATTACAAAAAAAGACAAAATAAATGTGACAGAAGTCACACCCCTGGAAATCCTCCAGTTTTCTTGTCCACTAGACTTAAATACTGAATTGAAGGAGGGATACAAATTTTCTCAAACAAGAAAATATTTAGAAAATTATTAATAATAAAACCAGCATTATAAAAAATGCTATCTAGTTCTTCATGGGCAGAAAAGCAACAGCCACAGCACATGAGCATAAAATCACCCCAGGATGTAACACTCCCCAGAAGCCAAAACAGGGAAAACAGAATGTGAAACATGAGAGATTGAATGGAGAAAATATCAAACATGAGAGATAATAGACTATAATCTGGAATTAGATTTAATTTCACTGAATGATAAAAGGCTAAATGTACCCATTAAAAAACAAAGAGAAACAGACTGGGTCAGACAGCAAGATGCAGCAATCTGAAGTCTTCAAGAGGCACATCTCAAACTCAGACAAAATCAGACTGAGAGTCAAAGTTTGGCCAAAAAATGTTTTTTCAAGCTAATGGCAATCAAAACAAAACAAGGGAGGTGATATTAATCTCTGACAAAATAAACCTCAAGGTACACAAGATAATGAGATAAAGAATGGTCATCGTATAATGCTCAAGGGGTAATTTACCAAGAATGCATCATCATAATAAACTTATATGTATCCATCAGAAGACCCTCAAAATGTATCAAGACCTTCAAAATTTATCAACAAAATTCTCTACTACATGAAAGGAGAAATCACTAGATCAGCAAGTATAGTAAGTGATTTTAATGCACCACACTTCAATAAGTAAGAAACTCAATAAAGGAATGGAAAAGCTGGCAAGACAATTGATCAACTTGACCTCATAGATATTTATGGAATTCTTCATTGGTTAGCAAAAACTGCATATTTTTCTCTAATGAACAGAGCTCATATCTAAAATAGACCATATGCTAGGACATAGAGAAAGTTTGAGATAATTCAAACACATAGACAGCATTCAACTCATTTTCTATGATCACTGTGCCATTAAACTCTAAATTGACAATAGCTAGGATAGAAAAATAAAGACAAAAAGGAAAAAGAAAGACAATGACTTGGAGACTCAACAAATCATTTCTCAAAAAGGAATGGGCAATATCCAAATAAAGAAGAAATTTCTAGAAACTAACAAGGATGTTCACACAAAATACCGAAACCTATGGTACACCACACAAGTGGTTATCAGAGGTCAATTTATTGAAACAAAGGCACACATGAAAAAAGAGGTGAGATGTGCTGAACCCCCATGGTGTAGTGGTTGAGTGCGGGGCTGCGGCCCACTGACTTGGCAGTTCAAATACAGTAGCAGCTCTCCAGGAGCAAGACTAGAACTCTCACTCCCACCAGAGAGCAGTGATACCCTGCCCCCCCCCCAAAAAAAAAAAGAAAAAGAAAAAAGAGGAGAGAATGATGGTCATCTTCTTAACACAGCACCTCTAACAATTAGAAGACAGGCAATATTATAATACTTTAAACAGGAAAAGAAAACAAATCATAAAAATAATAGCAGGAATAAATGACATGAAAAACAAAAACACTAGTTCCCTTATCCCTGGGCTGGTCAACACCACTTCCTTTCCTCCTTTCCCCCCTCTCCCATGTCCACCCAGATCCATGAGTCCCATCATTTTCCCCTCCAGACTGTTCATCCAGCCTATTTTATCTAGATAGACTTAGAGAGAAAACAATATGTACAAAAAATCCTAAAATGAAGCAACCAAAGAAAATAAAACACTAATAACATCATCAACAACAACAAAAACCCTAATGTCCAATATATATGTATAATATAAAATAATAACAATATAAAAACCTGTAAATAGTTTCATGTCTGTTCATTAACCTTCAGATGTGACCCCTGGTTGAGTCTGATGGGGTGCCTAACCCTGGCCCCATAGTATATCCTTGGCACTCCCTCTGAAACTACATTCTCTATTGCACACCTTTAGTTTTTTGCCATGGTTTGGTTGCATCAGGGCAGGTATAATCCTGATCCTGTTTCTCCATTGGTGACCCCGAAAGGCCTTGCGTCAGTGAAGGTAGTCATATTTCATAGGGGGGCCAGCCATATAATCCTCTCTCTGCATCGGCTATTCTGAGTGGAAATATTGTCATGAAGACTTGGTGAGCCAGGATGCACTCCATTTTATCTTCCTCTCCCTTCATTTGTTCTCATGTGCTCTGATCAGACATATCCACTCCCCAAGCTGCAATTTCAGTGCTGACCTTTAAGGCAAACTCCCCTGGAGCTGAGGCTGCCCCTGTAGTTGGGTTTGGGGTTGTGCTCTCAGATCTCTCCATTGGTTCTCTGCTCATTGGGTCCCACTGCATTCACATCCAGGGACATCTGATCTAAGTTTGGTCCCTCTTTCCCTGTGGAGATATAAAAAATACACTCCCCTTAGGGAACAAAAAGTGACTCAAAATCAGTGACAAGGTGGGTGTGTACGGTTCAACAGGAATGGATCAAGAGTAATGTAATCTCTCTGGGGTATGAAAAACAGGGACTGAGGAACACATTGGACAGTGTACAATATGGAAGGGTAATAGCAATTTGTAAATTATTAAGGGTTCATGGGGGAGAGGGGTGGGGAGGGAAGCAAAATAGGAGGGGGGTTGGTATGGGAGCCTAAGTGGAGGGAGGATATTTTGAGAGTGATGATGGCAACAGGTATGTGGCCTGCATACAATTAATTGATGTATGGATGGATCATGATGGGAGTTGCATGAGCCCCCAATAAAATGATTTATAATGTAAAAATATGGAGGTTGAAGGTAGAAGTTATACCCAGGGCTCAAGTAGAAAATATTTGGAAATGAAGATGTCAACATGTGTACAAATATGCTTGATACAAGTGATTTATGGAATGTTATAAGAGCTGTAAGAGCCCCCAATGAAATCATTTTTGAAAAAGAAAAGAAAAAGAGAAAAACAATAGAAATAATTAACAAAACAAAAATCTCGTTCTTTGACAAACTACTAGCAACCTTAGCAAAGGAAAAAAAGGAGCAGATCTCAATATCAAGAATTAGGGATGAAACAGGGGAAGTCACAATAGATTCTAATGAACTGAAAAGATTAATGGCACAGTACTATGAAAAATTGTATGCTAACAAATTCAAAAACTTGAAAGGCATGGACAAATAACTAGAAAAACACTTTCTCCCTGAATTATCCTAAGTGCCTAAGTGGACATTAAGAACTTGAACAGATTCACAGCAAAAGAATACATGTATAAAGTCAGCAAGAAATTTCCAACTAAAAAAAGCCCCAGTCCAAATGGCTTCACAGGAGAATTATAGCAGTCAGAAAAGAGGTGACATCAATCCTACCTAAACTCTTCCCCACCATAGAAAGGGACAGAAAACTATGAAGCCAAAATAACTCTGATATGAAAACTGGGTGAAGACCCCAAAAGGTTAAAGACTTACAGACATTTCTCATGAACGTAGATGAATAAATCCTCAACAAATTCTCAGCCAATAGACTCTAACAGCTAGGTACTCTTATCCACCACTGATGGACTTGTAAGTACATGTAGCCATGAAGGAAGGCAACGTGGCAATAACCAAAACAGAGGGCAATTGAACTACCTTCTGAACCAGCATATACCCCAAAGAAACAAATCACAAAACCATACATTTGCTTACTCATGTTCATTGCAGCACAGTTGAGAATAGCAAGAAGTTGGAAAGAACCTCAATTTCCATCAATTGAAGAGAGAGTTAAAAAAAATCAAGCTCTGGGGCATACACACAATGGAATACTATGCATTTCTACAAAACAGCTATGAAACCATAAACTCCTCAAGCCTCGGAGGGATTGGGAAGACATTATGCTGAGTGAAGTTAGTCAAACACAAAAGGACAAATACTGTATGAGTCAACTGTGGTAGGAAGAAGCAGCAGAACCAGCACAAGTTCAAGGTTGCAGGTCATACAATCCTCTGGCTACAGACTAGACAGCCTGGTAAAGAAGCAGACAAGTGTCAGTGAGACACAGCCTCTACTACAGGTAAAGATAGTGTAGGCCACATAAGGCACCTCATGACAGCTGGGATCAACTGGATGAGGGAGAGGGGGATATTGTCTGCTGAATGATAGCTATGTGGATCTGGGGTGATGTCCCTCTGAATGAAGGAGGTGGCCCTGTTAGAAGGATGAGAATTGCTGATGGGAGGGAAAATTGCAGAGGTGAGGAGAGGAAATGGTCATGTTTGGGGGTAACAGGTGTATGTCCTTTGAGGGGAGGGAAAGCTGACCCTCATTTAGAAGTAGGAGAGACTAAGATTTCTCTTGGGAGCATTAGGTATGGAGGATCTTTAGTGATGGGCAGTGAGTGAGCATCTGGGGGTATCCTAGGACCCAGTCCAGGTGCCATAGAATCATCGGGATGCATGGCATGTTCTAGAAGCTGCATCTACAAGACCCTGTGTCAATTACATAATCTCCTACTAACTTGTGAAGGGGTGGAGTCTAGCCTGTCAATCAGGTCATAGACCATGAGGCCTCTGTACAGCCATGACCTTCTGTGAATTCTGGGAACTCTTGTCTTCTTCCCTAGAGGAGAGACACACACCATTTGCTTCTCCCTGTGAAACATTCCTACTGACAAGCCACATGGAGTTATGCAGATGGCAGCCAGAGCCTTGGAGCCGGAGAAGCCATGTGGAGCCCTAACCCAGCATTAAGAGGCTTCTGCTGCCATTGGACCCACAAGACTTTCAATCCACTGGCCTGTGATTTCCCTGCACTTGGCAGCATTGCATGTGTTGCATGAGTCTGAAGTGAAATTTATAAACTGGTTTTGGACCTATGGACTAGTATCAGATTTATGGACTTGATCTGACTGGACTGGGATATTTTCTTAATATACAATTATCATATATACTTGAGTATAGGTGGACCCAGAATCCACTGAGGCACCTAATTTTATCACAAAAACTGCATTAAAATGTGCTGGAAAACTTGGCTTACACTTGAGTATATAGGTACTCTTTATGAGTCTTTCTTATACACATATGAATGTCTGTGGTTTTATTTTTCTGCTCCACATGAAGTAACACAGACCCCATGCAGGAACTCCACAGGGTAAACTGGAGTCTATCTCAGATGTGCTTGTAACCTGAGACATAAGCTGGAAGCCACATGGTGTCTGAAGAAGCAGAAGATGGCTATACCAAGAGCCGTAGACTGTTGTTTGACACATTATTCTGGCAATCATGCACAGCCACTCTTTTATTTTACTTAAGCTTGTGCATACTAGGGTGTATCAGAGGTTTCTGGCATTTGTGGACACCTACCTGAAGCTGTATTGTTTCTCTGTTTTTTAGTAAATGAAATCCTATAGAGGCCCTTATTATGAGTCTCTGGGGAAAGAAAATATAAAGTGGGTTTGGGGGAAGGGGTGATATAGAAGGATGGAGAAGGTAAACTTGAAATGATCTCAAGAAGCCCAGGAAGGAAAAGTAGGTTTGAAGACTGATAGAGGAAGCAATTATTCAGTTACATTTGGCATGATTTAAATATGGCATGGCATATATATATATATATATATATATATATATATATTATTTCCCAAGTTAGAGCAAAAATAAAGGAAAAAATAGCATAGATGTAGGAATGAATCCTGGACTCACACTAAATCCTACCTTCAACTTTAGAACAATTGATATTTATATTGTGGCATTGCTGGACCCTCTCCTTCATGAAGCGATCACTGAAGATAAGGGTTCTACTGTTAATTATGGTGAAGAAAGCAGATACTCTTATAGTCTTATATTCAAACAAGCCCCCACCTAAGTGAGGAGTGAACTAGCTCCACAAAGAGGAAGTACACTAGCTAGTATTATTCAATTATAGCAATCACATATGGTCAAAAGAAAGGTATTAGAGTTAAAATTATGAACAATCCATTTGGAGAAGGCTATGGAGGACAGTTCCAGCCCCAAACCCATCTGTGGAATATCTATCTAGTCAGACCTAGCAGGTGACAGACCTGCTCCAGCCAAAGGCAAGAATCCAGAAGAGATTTACTATTCAATTATGTTTGACATGACATGACAGAGATGATTGTAATCTTGGTTATGCTGGATGAAACTGGATACTAGGCCAGGTGACATTCCTATAGACACTGCCTGGATTTGTACGGGCGGCAAGTATCTCTTATTTGTTCCATGACAGGAATTTCTTCTCTGGCTTTTTGAATGTTGATGGAGGTTTTCTCCCTCTTAGCCATTATTTATATTTTTGACTTTATGCTAATATGATCTCATCCCTACCACCTTAGTGCAATTTGTTTTTCAATGTTTTCTATTGGGTTTCCCAGCTGTGAAGTACAGGAGTAATCTGTGTATGATAATAACTGATGCAAAATGTTATAGGAAATGCAGGTGTGAGTGATGGACTATAGCAAGACAAGGGGATTTCGGGAGTAAATAATGAAGGTGAATGTCATAGAGAGAACTAAAGCTTATCATGATTGCACAAAGCTCATTTTAAAGGTGATCTAACATGAGGCCTGTGAGTGGGATGAGGCAGGTTCTAAGATATGCATGGTGGTGATTGCAAAATTCCCCTTAACATGATTGAATGATTGAACTATTCAGTGCCAATAAGTCTGTTGTGGAAAATAAAAATAAATTACAACCAAAGTCTATGTTATCATTAATTCTTACCTTTCCAACTGTGTTCCAATGGTGTAGAGGAGGGAATACTAGTATCTTGGTATCAAATAAACCTACTTGCTATTCCATATGTTCCCCCTCCAAAAAAAGATTATATACTCAGCAAAATTGACTCAACTTCAGTGGCAAAATTAGTCCATTCCTAAAAAACAGAAATTAAGAGAGTGCTTTAAAATAATAATAAAAACATAAATATAAATTAATATCTATTTTAATTGATCAAGGGAGCTCCTAAACAGAGACCCCACAATGGAAAACAGCATTCAGAGATTGAGACAACAACACCTGAATATCACTGATCTATAGAATTATGAAAGATAAAAAAATCTTTAAGAATGAAAGTAAAACAGAAATGTCAAATTTTAAATAACTATAAGACAAAATGAGAAAACAAATAAGGTAGTCAAGGGACTTCTAAATGGAGAGGAAGTCAAGATAGTAACAAGATATAAAGATTGTTTAAAATTTTATTCAGTTTTGTCACTGCCATCAATTCACTTACAACTTATAGTGACCCTTGAGGACAGGGAGGAACTGGTTTTTTGAGATCGCAACATTTTATGGGTGTGGAAAAACCGATTTTTTCTCTCTCAGAGTCGGCTAGTGGTTTTGAGCTGAAGAATTGGTATAGCCACTATGCATCTAGGACTTTTATGTTTTTAAATTAGGAATACAGTAAATTAAAGGGTAATGTCAAAGAAAATGTATATACTTTCTTACCAAAATAAAAAAGGAAAAAGTTATAGCGATCCAGTGAACACTAAAGCAACCGCAATGAAGAAAATCAATCAGCAAACAGAACTCTGAGCAGAAATATGCGTAAAACAAAGGAATCGTCAATACCACACACATATGGACATATAAATCACATAGCAAAAGAACAGCAGTGAAATAATTACATAATCTTGTGTCAACATGAGGGTATTAAGTGTGAAATGACAGAGTCCACTCTGTCGATTATGGTTCTTACAAGATATAGCTTCAGACGCCTTAAAGGCTCGATGTTAAACATGTAGCCATCTACCAGGGGAGCAGCAAAGTCCATATAAAAGAAGCACATCAGTCTGTGTGAGCATGATGTGTTGACAGGAAAAGGTATCAGAAATTCAAAAATAAGCAATCAAATTGACATGAAGTAGTGTGTACAAAGTGGGGAACTGTAACCCAAAACTCACCTATAACATAATCGGGCAGTCACTCACAGAAGATTCACATGAAAGGGCTGACAATAAATCCAAGTTGCAAAGTAGCACTGAGGAAACACATAACTATCCTTTAGTTCTGTACTATTTTACCCCCTTAATATTATGATTTTGTTTTAAATCATTAATCTTGTTTGACCCGCATATGTTCATTTGTATAATTCAAGATAGATAAGCTCTTCAGAAATGGTAACTAGAGTAATGATTTCCTGAAGGTATTGGAAGAGAGGGGAATTAAGGTGGGGAGCTGACAGAAGTGATGACTATATAACCACTCAAGGGGAAAGAATAACAGAATTGTAGGTGAACAGATATATTGGATAGTATTGAAGAGAGGGGATAAAGGGGAAGTGACATCAAAGAATTCAAGAAGAAAGAAAAGGTTTTTGAAACTGATGGTGTCAGCATTTGTAAAATTGTGCTTGATCTAATTGAATTATGGATCATTATAATATCTGTAAAAACTCTGTGTTAGTCTGGGTACACTAGAGAAACAAATTTATAGACACACATATGGATATAAAGTTATATACAAGAGGAATGGAACATTGAGAAAACATACCAACCCAGTCCAGTCCAAAGTCACAATTCTGATAATAGCTCATATGTCTGATACCAGTCCATAAAATCTCCTTCTGACTTATGAAGCATGTGCGATTACACCAGGGCAATCACAGGCAAATGGGTGCAGTGTCTTGCATATCCGGTGGCAGTAGGAGTCTCCACGTGGCTTCTCTGGCCCCAGAGGTTTGACTCCATCAGGGCAAGCCCATGTGGCCTCTCCTCTGGCTCCTCCATCTCCAGGAATCAGAATCAATCAGCGTGCTGTCATCTCAGAGACTGAGGCAAATCTCTCTACTCCAATTGGGAAATACTGTGAGACTTTCCAGAATTCTCAGGAGAAAGCCATGCCCACACAGAGGCCTCATTGGCTATTTTCAGATTATCAGGTCAGAGTCCACCGCTATACTCCCAATCATGAAATTGACATCAAGTACATGGCCACCACAAGCTCCCAGTAAATGATTAAAAACAAAAAATTCCAGTATTTCATATTACTTTTATCATAGAAAAAAAATGTCAAAGCAAATATTTGGAAAGAGATAATATTGAATCAACAGGCAAACATATTAAATATTCAGATGAAATTTAATTTTCACATAAAAAAATAAAACAAAGCACCTCACTAAGCAGTGTTGATTTTTCTTATTCTATCACAGTCAGGTAAAAACTTCATCATGAATTTGCACTGATCCATGGCCCAAGGTTTTGCAACTGTTGGAATAGAGGTCCAAGGTTCTCCCAGACCTGAGTAATAGAACTCACGTTACTGCCCTCTTGTATCTCAATCACTAAATAAAGGATTGGTTTATCCTGCATCAGCACACGTTTTTCATTAAGACACCTGAGATCAAACTGGGTCTCAAACCTTAAAGCTATCTGATTGATTCACTGTTAACTGAAGCAGTAAAATGTCTTAGCAATTGCCCATCTTATTTTAGTGGGAGATGGGGTGCCTAGGGAGTCATTGCACGTTGATGAGTTTGTTTGAACCTTGCTGGCCCCACCCTTTCCTTGGAAAGAAACTTGTTGAGGAGCTGAGGTTGTCACAAAACCTCACACATTTTAAATAAAGAAACGTTCTACAGACTTTCTGGTAAATTACACTTGATTGGGTTGGGAGATAAATGTCACAATTGAGAGCAATTTGTAAAAATGCAACTCGAAATCTCTTTTTTTCTCAAGTTGTTAAAATGAAATATGCACACAATAGTAGATTTAAAGAGAGGGTGATGTACGGATCAACTGAACCATCATAGAGCACTATATGGTGGCTTATTTGCATACCTCATAGATATTTATATGTGTTCATCTATGTTGGCAGCCAAGAAAGGTTTGTATTTTAATCCTCTATTTGTTTCTGGACAAGAGAAAAGAACCAAAATAATTTTCTCCTCCTTGGCTTAAGTGTAAATCCTTTCAATAGTGATGTATACTTTAAATGCATGGAGAACAATGATTAGTACAATTTTCTCTATATTTTTGTTGATTTTCTGTATTACCAAGGATAATTTTGGTTAAAATGACAACTAAAAATAGGCATTAGGGGTGAAGAAAGGAAACATATTAGATTACATAATGGACAATCTGCGGCGTATTAAGCTTTAGGAACTGTGACAACCTGATGATCTTAGGAGAAAGTCAGAATTCTCTCCTCACCCCTCCATTTTGGTGCTTCTTTGTTGGCACAATTTGCAGTCTCTGTCCAGGTGGTAAAAGTTGAAAACAGCAAATCAAGGATCTATTTTATCAGTTGAACAATTTCTTATAGAAAAACTATATTTTTATTCTCAATAATTTAATGAAGAAGGACCCAGTTAGGATATAATGACCCTGCAATAAATTCCTCCAAAATCAAAACCAAACTCACTGGCCACAAATTGATGCTCACTCATAGTGTGGGAAATGTGGACTTGTCATTAGGACTGGGTCAAGTGCTTACTCCCGAAACTGGAGATGAACTCAATTCACTCCCATCCCAAGCCTCACATTCTGTAAGTTCAAGGTACAGTGAGCACACACACACCCTGTGCTTCAATAAAGAGACGTATGGGCTAGAGTGACTCATGTGTTTCTCTGTTAACTGCAAGGTCAACTATTTGAAACCAGCAATGCTTAGTGGGAGAAAGATGAGGCATTCTATTCTCATAAAGAATTACACTCTTGGAAATCCTCAGGGACAGTTCTACTTTGTCCTAAAGCAGTGCTCTCAACCTGTGGGTTGCAACCCCTTTGTGGGTTGAACCACCCTTTCACATTGCCTGATTCAAAAAAGTAGCAAAATTACAGTTATGAAGTAGCAACAAAAACAATTTTATCATGGGGGGGGGCTCATCACAAATGAGGAGCTATATTACAGAGTTGCAGCATTATGAGCCATTGTGCTGACGAGTTAAAATTAACTTCCTGGCATTGAGTTTTTGAATTTTGATCCTTCAATGATCATTAGGTTTCCATCTGTGAAGAGCTACTTTAAACTCCAATCATCCATAGTACCTGCCAGAATGTCTATCCTTTAAATAATTGACCTGTTACACTAAGGTAAGGCCCATTCCCTGCCTGGGGCAATGCTGGCAGCTTATCTTGCTGTATCAACAAGGAAATAAACTGTAATGGCAACACTTTCTGAGGAAAAAGATGGCAGAGATACATGAATCTCGCACAAGGTGTTCATATCCAGTGATGGGAAACCAGAGACTGTCCTCACATTTGGAGAGTCTTAAGTATTCCATTGGTGAAAATCCAGTGACTGAAAAAGTACAGCATTTGTATTAAGAAGAAAAGCAGTATCAGGAAATGAGCATTTGACTTAGAATTATAAAGACTCATGTCAAAATATTATCACAAATAAATAACGGATGCCATTTTTAAGTTAGAAGGTTATGTCCTTTAACTTTGACAAAACGCTTCATCTCAGTTTTATCTTCTGCAAAATAGGGTGATAATATTTACCATGTAAAAAACATATTTACCTGGTAAATTTGTCTCGAGATTCCGGCATCGTAGAAATGAAAGGCAAGATTAATTGTTGTTGTTGTTGTACTCTTAGTTGCCATAAAGTTGGTTCCAAATCAACATGATCCTACATAAAAAAGAACAGAACGGTGCCAGTGCTGTGCCGTTCTCACACTTGTTTTTATGTCTGAGCCCATCATTGCAGACACTGTGTCCGTTCATCTCATGAAGGACCTTCAATTTCTTTATTGCCCCTGCACTATGCTTGAACTTCCTCAGGAATTGGTCTCTCAGGGCAATGTTCAAAGTGCATGAGAGGAACTTTGAATAGTATTCCAGCTGTATATCTTCAAGATAAATAGAAAAACAACTGAAATTTTCAAGAATGTCATCTTGCTTGGATCCACAGTCAATGCTCATGGAAGAACCAGTCAAGTGAACAAATGAAGACTCCATTAGATAAATGTGCTGCACGGTATCTCTTTAAGACAGTGGTTCTCAACCTGTGGGTCACCACACCTTTGGGAGTTAAACGACCATTTCGCCAGGATCTCCCAATTCATATCAGTCACAAAATTACAGATATGAAGTAGCAACTAAAATAATTTTATGGTTGGGGGTCAACCCACCAGGAGAAACTGTGTTAAAGTGTCACAGCATGAGGAAAGTTGAGAACCACCACTTTAAAATGTTGGAAAGCAATGAAAGTTAACCTGCCACAGTAATGGTATTTTTAATCACCTCATATGCATGTAAAATTTGGGGATCAAATGAGGAAATACAAAAAAAAATTCATGAATTTGGCCTATGGTATTGGTGAAGAATATTGAAATTATCATGAAATGTCAATGAAATAAACAGAGCTGTCTTGGAAGATTCATACAAATTCTTTACATCAATTGTATCAAACACATTTGTACATATGTTGTCATCATCATTTTCAAAACAGTTTCTTTCTACTTGAGACCTTGGTATCAGCTCCTCTATTTTCCATTCTCCCCACTCTTCTACCCTCATAAACCCCTGGTAAATTATAAATTATTATTATACTCATCTCACAAAATCTGGCGTCTCCCTTCCCTCATATTTCTTTTGATGTTTCCCTGGGTGGGGGTTGGGGGGAGTTATAGATTGATCATTTCAATCAATGTCCTGTTTCTCCCCCTTTTCCCTCCACCTTTCCCCTAACCTCATGGTTTCGCTACTGTTTCTGAGGCTTTTATCTGTCCTGGATTCTGTGTGTCAAGAGCTCTTATCTATGCAGTGTACATGCTCCAATCTGTTCAGATTTGTAAGGTAGAGAGCTAGGGTTATGGTAGAGGCAGGGGGATTAAAGAACTAGAGTTATGTTGTATGTTCCATAGGAGATATGCTGCACTCTGGATGACTCGTTCCTACCTTGTGACCCTTTTATGAGGAAATTATCTGCAGATGGACTTTGGGTCTCCACTCTGACTCCCATTATTTGCCTCGATATATTTGTTTGTTTAGAGTCTTCTGATTCCTTATACCTCATTCTGTCGACACCTCATGATCACACAGACTGGTAAGCTTCTTGTAAGTAGGTTTTGTTGCTTCTCTGCTAGGTGTCTGCTTGTTTGACTTCAAGCCTTTAAGACCCCAGGTCTTAATAGCTGGGCACCATCAGCTTTCTTCTCCACATTTACCCATTTTAACTTTAGCAATATTGTCAGGAAGGTGAGCTTCACAGAATGGCAGGTTTTTAAAACAAAGTGTTCTTGCATTGAGAGAGGACTTAAGTGGAGTCCTAATGCCCATCTGCTACCTTAAAACTTAACTTTTAATATATGCATAGACCTGTATCCCTATCTTTATATAGTAATATATTTACAAATGTGCATGCCTGTATTTATACCTCTATAAACATCTTTTGCCGCCTACTTCTTTCTTCTAAGCCTTGCGCATCAATTCTGGTCTATTTTTCAAATTTCTCAGACACTTCGTAGCTTTGCTTCCCTCATTGCTCTGTTGTGCTCCCTTAGTCTTTTGCAGGCTTGTCACTTCACCAGATCCGATTAGGAAATATTCATAAGGGTCAGCAGACAGACCTGGAATTATAAATAAGTGTTTTTCCCCCTCATGTCTATCCACATAATAAGACAGGATAAACAATGCCAAAGAAAAAATAACAGGACCTATGGCTCCAGGGGCATGTGTGAGAAGAGGAGGTGGGGAAAAAAGATCAGGCACACTTCCCGCATTGTGCCTCCAGTGCTGTCTCCCATAGGAAAAACTCAGTCTGTAGTCTGTGGAGCTGCTGATGCTTTTGAACCGCCTACCATGTGGATCATAGTCCAAAGTACAACCACTGTAGCACCAAGGTTCCTCTGGAAGATTCTTACAGTGTATATAACAAACTTAGCTATGTTCACAATAAGAAGAGCGGCTGACAACAATTTCAAATGCTTCTGAGAAAATGATTTTAAAAGAACAACTCTAGAAAATAGAATGCCAAGATCTATAACCAAACTCACTGCCATCGAACCTATGTCGACTCTGCGCATCCTCCCTGTGGCCTTCCAAGACCGTGAATCTTTATGAGAGCAGGAAGCCCCATCTTTCTCCCAGAGAGGGGCTGGTGGTTTCAAACTGCCCACTGTGCAGATCGCACCCAACATGTGACCACCGCACCACCAGTAAAACCGGATAGCTTAAAAAACTATCCTTTAAAGGAAAATAAAAAAGAGTTGCAGAGTTGAAATAAGCAACCAAAAAAATAGTCGTCTTCTCTCCACAGCAAGTACAACACAACATTTATATTTAGAAAGATTTACATACTCAGGAATTTCTTAAGGCCTTGGTATGTGTTTTCTGCACACTGGGAACCATTCTAGGACTAATATGAGTGGATCAGTGGGTGGAAGAAATCCATGTTTGCACGATTCCTTACAGTGTATTCCTCAATTGCCTAGCAATGCCTAAGATATCAGGCAGCTGAATATATTTGTAATTGATTGCTAGCCTTCAGTCTTATGCAACAAACTATTACTATAGTGAGTTTTCATTAATTCAACTGCTTATAAAGGAGAAGTTCACAAAGATATTTGGACAGAAACTAAATAATTGATTAAACTCAATCCTTAATGTAAAACACTGGTCTTTTTACTTTCCTGCTTGCCTACCTGGGACTTCTTACTTCCGTAATTGTATTAAATAGATTCAACTCATACCTTTCTTACATGCTTTCTTGTCATGTAATTGCTAACTAGCAAAGAGGAGATTTTCTACTCCCATAAGAACGTGCAGTCTTAGAAACCTTCATGAGCACTTCTATGCTTCCTCCATGGTCACTGTGAGTCAGGACGAACATGAAAGCAGTGAGCTTTTGTTAGTTTGGTTTGTAAATAAAAACTAAGAAGTCATTTTGTTTTACAGTGAAATCTGGATGTGAAAGATATGCATTCTGAGGAAGGGTATCTTAACACAGCTCTATTCTGTATAAAATGGTCCCCCAAACACTCGTTCATTACAGGAATGCAAGAGAAAGACTTGCTTAAAGTGAATTTGGATCCAGACTTATCTAAAGTTTCCCAGGAAACTTCCTAATTCTTTTTTGTTTCCCAGTAGTTTCTGGGGAAAGGGGGTCCTGTTAACAAAATATGTTCTTCATAATATTTTTTCTTCTTAAATTCTTGAGACATCTAGATAAACTTTCAAAATATCAATAGTGATATTTCATTATTCTCCCTGAAAGCTATGTGACCATGATTGAAAACCTCTGTCATTAGTTCCTCTATGTCTCTGTAGTCAATTATACAATAGAAATCTTAATGTTAATACCCCTAAACATCCTCCTTGTAGCTTCAACTAAGTAACAACCAATCAAATGATTGTCTTATTTGTTTTCGTTCTCTCTATAATAAGTGCCTTTGTTAGTCTGGTAGATACAAGTGTTCAAATATATCTCCTTTTCTTCCTGAATTAATCCTCTTAACGTAATTTAAAAGACAGAAACTATATTTTTTACTGCAATATGCCTGATTCTTTAGGATAGAGGCTTAATTAGTTCCAGGCAAGAGAAACCTAGAATCAATTCCTAAGTGATGTACTTTGTTAGCCTCTGCAAATGGTAATAATACTGGAGGGACTAGAGCACAATGCTTGCCTTTAGACAGGTAAGTTACTTAAGTTTCCTTATCCCTAATGTAGAGTACCTACTTATCAAGGTCAAATGCTATAATTACACAACGTGCATGCATATTATACAATGTGCAATCATATATTGTTTGGACTTATTGTTCTGACTAGTGATAAAATTCATTTATATGACCATATGAAAATAAATATTCATGTATATGACGTCTGTGAATTTGAAATGAAAGATTTATATTATCTTAGTGCCCTATAAGGCATATAGTATATTATGGCCCATCAATGGCTGTGAGTTTGTTTATTGTAGCTATCATTATTTTGTCTGAAAGATGAAAAGAATAGGCAGCTGTTACATTGAGAGTTTCTTGAGAGGATAAAGCATGCCCATATTAACTGTACATTTCCTATGCTTACCCACTTGCATGACATAGAACACTTGTTAGTAAATTAAATATAATCTTCTTTCTGAGTTTGAATGGTTTAACAAGAATGCCAAATCTGAGTTGTATTGGGATGGATTAATTTTTTGAGGGGGGGGGGCAGAAATCACTGCCCTCTGGTGATCATGGGAGCTACCCAGCACTGCTCCTGAGAGTCGCTGCTGGGTTTGAACCGCCAAGCCCATGGGCCGCAGTCCCACACTCAACCACTTACACCACCAGGACTCAGCCTTGGGATGGATTAATTTTTGAGAATTATTTTTAAGTATCATTTGTATAAACCAAACCAAACTCACTAACATTGAATCTATGCAGACTGATAGCTACCGTAAAGAACAGGGTAGAACTATAAATCTTTACAGAAGTAGATAGCCCTGTCTTTTTCTCACATTTGTATACAGAGACTTATGCACTGAAAATATTCCTTCTGATACTTTGCCTCAATTTTCTTCACATTCCACTTGCTCTCCACTAGTAAAGGTTGATCATAACATTTAGTGTTAGGTAGGGTTGGGTCTGCAAACGTCTAGATTACTTACCAAATGACAGGAGGGAAAATGCTTCAGATATTCTGGCTTTCATTTCTCCTCCCTTCTCTTCTGGTTATAGCCATCCATCCATTGTGTTCATTACAAGTTCATTTCAGACACCCACAGAATCAGCCTTAAGGGGGTGCTAAACTTTAATTGGAGTGAGCAAGTCAAGACCCTCTCCAGTTTTTTGAAAGGACAAAGCATTGCTCTTTAATGGATTGGGGGCTACTCCAACCCCATGCCATCATCTGAACAACCTCATTCCAAAGCATAAATGTCTTGGAACAATTCTCCGGAAGCACATGCAATTTGAGTGACAAATGCAAAATTACACAATTGGGGAGAAAAGATTTTCAAGCCAAAACATAGAAAGCAATGATTCATTTTAGAAAATAAAATGTTCAAAGAAACATCAGGGAACTTGTTTTCGGCTGCAGTTAGCTTAATGAAATGGTTCTCTAAGTGGATGTTTATTGGAAATCTGTGTTTAGAAGGCTGGAAATAAATTCCATTTTTAAGTTATTCTCTCTCCCCCCCCCCACCTCCATCTACATTTGCTGGCCCATTTTATTCCAAGTTGAACACCAGATATAAATAAGGATTCTTAGCTGCTTTTAAACTGCTGGCATCTGTTAGGTTAGAAGGAAGTCTGCTTTAGCAAAACTTAGAACAGTACAGAGCAACTGCCAAGATGAGAGAATCTTTTATTTATGTTCTACAACAATGTTATGTAACCAAGCAAGTTGTTCATCTTCATTCCTTATGATGAGTATATGGGGCAATATATCTCTTAATGTTTGGCCAGTTGAGAGCCCATTACCTGGTGCTGCATTATTTAGATGTCAAATTGATTTGAGAGTAAATTAATTATGTATGGTCAGCTTTAAAAAGTCCCTGTGCTTAGGAAGCTCTTATTATGAAGATCCCCCTCTGGTTTTTGTTATATGAAAAGAGTGATGGTGTTTCTGCTGTCCATCTTGTACAGAGGGTACAGAAACCAAGTAGTCAGAATTCATAGTACCAGTAAGAGGTCTTGATTTGAAACCCAACTCACTATTTGTTCTGTGTTTAACTTTGGCAAGTTACTCCATCTCTAAACCTCATGTTAGTGTCATGTAGCTTAATTATAGTCTACTTAAAATAAAAGTAAAGAGTTTCACGCAGGAAGAAAATAATTTGCATATTGGGAAACAAACTTGAGTGGCTCTTAGCTTAGTATTCTGCTGAGTAAAGCATGCAAATGATTTTTTCCCGAAAAAAAGCAAGTGTGCAAAGTTACAACCGTAGTTTCTTAGAATTATATATGACACAATAACTGGGTAAAATTCTACAAATTTAGCTGATATATTTCTTAAAGTCAGTCTAACAAGAAATCTTCTACTATGTACATACTCTTTATGCTGAACAAACGTTATCCCAAGATGCTCTGGACAAATAATCCCTGGAAAGTATTTATTCATAAACTATTGTTGCCTCCTTAACTATTTGTTGTGAGTGGTTAAACTTCTATTGCTGAAGTTTTCTCATTCTACTTCAAAATTTACTTATCTGGCAGAACACAGTGGAAATTTACAGACTTGACAATTGACTTATACTAAAAATCCAAATTGAATTTAACTTTGGACAAGAATATATCCCTTTCCTAAAAACCAAGCTCCTCAATTATTAATTTTAGGTGTTCTTACTCATGGTTACTCTATAAAATTGGGATAATGATATTAGCTTCCCTTATGTTCATCCTGAATATTAATGTACACAATATGATTAGCATATTACCGACTACATAGTATGTACTGCATGTATGCAAATCTAATCAATTTATCACCAACATTTTCTTGATTAATAAATACAGCTTAGTTCTACAGCATGGATGGACATGACTTTTTCATTGTTTTTATTATTATTATTACATGTGTGTGTATTTGTGTCTTAATCATCTAAGTTCTGTAGAGGCAAATAGTGCTTAAATGATTTTAAATAGATGATGTGCTCTTTACACTAATAACAATGAACAACTATCACAACAAAAATGTGGAAACATATTTTCACCATATCTGTTTACCCAGTGTAAGGTCATAAATCACAATTGGACAAAAATGCTGAATACTGAATATCTGAACAGACAAGATAATGAAAAGTTCAAAGATGTTTTCTTAATTTCTGTTTTTAATCTTTGCAGAGGACAATGAATTTTTTAATGTGGTTCTTCTAGACAAAGTCTCTTAACTTCCCCCAAATGACCTTTCTTTTTATGGGTATGGTAAGAAGATGTTGATGGAGTGAAGATACTGATAAGATTCCTCAGTGGATAATTGCAAACAGGAACCAATGGAGGGGCATTCTGCTGTGTATAAAATGACTCCTGCATCCAGATGACAACTCATCCATTAGAGGCACAGCAGAAGAATCAGGAGTCAGAATATGAAACAGAAGGATGGACTTTCCATCCTATAGAGCAAGTTGAGTGCCCTTGTACAGGAAGCTGGCTGCTGAAGGAAGGTACTTGGGCACTTATTTGGGGAAGCTGAACTTGCTGACCTACGGGCATGGAGCTGAGGGCCTTCAGACTAAGACTCACTAGAGTGGGTGCCATTGGGCACTTAATTAAGGAAATGAGTTTGCTGACCCATGGAATGTAAGCTGAATGACTCAGGGTTAAGGTATAGAGTGGTATGCTGCTGTTAACATTTAAAAGCAGACTGAAACATTGTAACATGTCCTGACAAGCAATTCAATCCCAAGAATTTGCCACTGGTATTACAACTTGTCAACTTCCTTTTGAAATAATAGTAGAGTTCATTCTTAAATTTAACTCTTTGACTCTCAGTCTCCTACCCTAAACCTCAGTCAAGTCCTCTTTAAAAAATGTGAAAGTAAGTATTTTAAAGTCTGCTGTGATTGCTTTCTATATAAATGATTTTTTTAGGACGATGACTAGAGTTTGTCTTTTTCATAGCTTCAAAATTCCAAAAGGCATTTATGACTAAGCCCTTGGAAGGAACTACTTCAGAATGTAAAGAATGCATTCATTCCATTTATTTTTAATAAAGAAGAAAAATCATTTTTATTCAAAAACGTGTTCTATGCCAGGTCTGCTATGAAGTATTTCACTTTTGAATTGATGCATGCAATTTCATTCTCATAACAACCCTATGAAATAGGTTTCAAGATTAAGGTTTGGTATGTTTTCCCAAGGGTTAGGAATTTGTAAGAGTAAAAAACAGGAGTCAAATCTGCCTTAATAATTGTTTTTGTATACATTCATGAATTGCCTCCCTTTCTGCCTCAGAGAACCAGATAGTAGAACAGAGATAGCACATCCTGTCATACACACTGTCGGTCTAAGGCAAGACGAGGACACCAAAGGTTTAAACACTAATTAGAAAGGGAAACTTGCTCTTTTCATCTCACTCGACCCACATGACTAAATGTGACCATGATGCATGGAGATGGAAGCATGACTTACAGAGCTGGGGCTAGAGCAGATGCTGGCTAAGCAGGGCACTCTGAACGTAACACCAACAGCAGTAGCCACACCTCTTACAGTTCCCAATTTCTGAATTATTCTCTCCACAGTGTTTTTTAATCTCTTCAAACAACAGGAAGTAACTTGAGCATTTGCATCTTGGATCTTGGACAATGCCAGGCAGGCCAGAAATGTTAGAAATGATTAAATAGAAGAAATTGCTCTGACAAATTGAACATTTTGTAAGTGAAACATTTTAAAATGTGATGTAGTTTCATAGCAAAAAAAATTAAGTCAAGGCATTATGTGAACACTGAAAAAAAAAGGGGGGGAATTGACATCCCTCCTGAACAATTAGACCTCAGTCGAATGCAGACAAGGAATCTTGTTGGCACAATGATTAAGCACTCAGCTATTAATCTAAAGATGATTTATTTCAATCCATTAGTCACTTGACAGGAGAAAAACATGGTAGCTTGTTTCTGTAAATATTGCAGCACCAGAAATGCTAGGGTACAGGTCTACTGTGTCCTACATGCTTACTCTTGGTCAGGATTGACATGATGACATTGAGTGTACATTTGAGGGTAAGAAAAGAAAAAAAATGGAAATAGACAGAAGTGATGGCAGGATAGCATGATAGCATTATTGTCACTATATTGTATATTTGAAAAAGTTTAAATAGTAAATATAAATAAAAACCACAATCAATTGAAATAGTAAACTTAGTATTAGCTAATATAAAGTCCTGTGTTCTCATGGCCTGACAATATTTCTTCTCCAGTAACTTTTCAGGTTTCTCAGCTATTGGGCATAGATTTCTATTGAAAGTAAAAGATAGGTCAAACAGGGCCATCACATTTTATGTGTATGCGTGGAAGGGTGTCTCTGCATAATTCCAATGAGTGCAGTTGGTGGTGGTAGATGTGTGGCATTGGGTCATTGGGAACCCATAGCAACCCTCTGCACAAAAGAGTGAGACATCCACTGGTCCTGCACTCTCCTCACAACTGTTCCTCTACGTGAGTCCACTGTTGCAGTCATGGTGTCAATGCATCTCATTGAGGACCTTCCTCTTTTTCTATCGCCCTTCTACTTTACCAAGCATGCTGTCTGTTTACAGGGACTGACCTTTCCTGGCAACATCTCCAAAGTATGGAACACTAAGTTTCATTATCCTTGTTCTGAGTCCGATGGCATGCTTAAACAAGCTATGTTTGGAATCTAACATGTGTACATATGAACTTGACCTCTGCTACCAATCCTTTCGACTTACCATTTCTTTTATAAACTCAACTCACCAATAAGTATGTTTGAATTATATATATTTAGACTATTAACATATTTTTGATTATAATAAGATTTATGGGAAAAAATGTCAAAGAGTGTATAGCAGAAGTCCTCAAACTATGACTTTAAGCCCACGTGCAGCCTTCCGAAGACATTCATCCCACCTGCCGGGTATTTTGCCACGGCTGCCTGTCCTGCTTAGCAACTGACTCATGCCGGGCCCTCAGCGAGTTTGTTCATAGTTTCATTTGTTTGCATGTTTTGGGGTTTTTTAACTATAGTCCAGCCCTCCAACAATCTGAGGGACAGTGAATTGGTCCCCTGTTTAAAAGTTTGAGGACCCCTGTTATAGAGAGTCCCTATATAGCATATGTGTAGCTGTCATGTCTCTTAGCACTGCTTAAATGTGACAATTTTCAGATTTTCCTTGTTTTTATGACCTTGGTTGTTTTGAGGGCTACTGACCAACTAACCAAACTGAAAACCAAACTCAACATCAATCAGTTGATTCTGACTCACAAAGAGCTTACATAGAGTTTCTGAGACGGATACAACTAATTATTATTAACAATGTCTCTCTGAACATTCTTTATAAAGTAATCATGGACCATGAACTAATGAATATTGTGCTAGTCTTGGCTCACCTGAGAAACAAATCCAGAGACATGCATAGAAATGAGCTTTATATTAAGAAGTAATTACATAGATCAAGAGAGTATACTAGCTCAGTCTCTCTTCAGACTCAGGCAGCCACATGCAGGAAGATCTCAGGTCAGCGGGTAAAATGTCATTTGGATCTTATAGTGGTGACACTGGCTGCAATCAAAGACTGCCAGTGAAAGGTGAAGGCCCAGAGAGAAACAGAGGTTCTGAGAACCTTCCTTATGAGAAGACCACACACACAAAGCATACCATCAGCCTGTGATCTGATTGACAGGCTAAGCCCTACCCCTACACTTTCATCTATCTTCAAGTTCACATGAAATTATGCAACTGCCATTGACCATCCATTGTCAACTCAACACCTTTACACAACTCTTTAGTCACACATAATTTTTAAACAAAACAAAAATGAAATCATGTTTGTATCTACCTAGGCAGCACTAAAATATATACCATTGAAAATGTGCAAGTCTCCCTTAAATATAATATTCCATAAGTGAGCAAGACAACTATTCTATACTTAATAATTACAGTTTCATGAACACCTATACCATAATCTTATCAACATATTCCCCCACTCATGAAACTTTGCCTTTATCACCTCCATTTTGGGTATCCAATCCCTATATTTCCCATCGCAATCAACCCAGTGCTCTGAGGAAACAGGTTGATTGGTGAGAAGAATCATCATTGTAGTTGGAACTTTCTGAGTCTGCATACCTAAACAAAAGTACAATCAGCACAGGCCATCAATAAAGTCAGCAAAAATACAAACCACTTCACAGGCTCAAAAATTTCTTCATCTGGTCTGGTTCTGGTCAACTCATGTGAGCCACCTCCCTTTGCCTCACCAGGGTGACTACTGATAGCCTTGTCTTTCATCCAGGGGCCCCTTCAAAAAAAAATTCTCTACAACTTTAGCCCACTTGGGCTCAGTCATGCCATAAAATGAGGCTCTTTAACCCTCCATTCATCCAACCCACTCTCATCCCTTTCCTCTAATCCCTGTGAACCAATTACACAATTGGGCAGCAGTGGGGAGACCCAGCCCTTCTCTCTACTTCTGTGCTTCTCCCACTTCCACTCAACAAGTAGGTCCAGGTGACCAAACATTTCAGGCTGCCCACATGTTCCCTTTAACTTTCAGTGCTAGAGAGGAGACTTCCTTCATGGCTCCAGATTTTACCCATTTTAGGGGCAAATCACTAGCTCAAAATTCAAATGGTGTCTTTTCTTTCTTCAGTTTGAAGATAACTTTCTTCAAATGCAAATGTCCAGAGCACTCAAGACACTGGGTTAGGCTTACCTTTTCTACTGATTCTTTGAAGGTATGTACTGTACTCGTTTAACAGAACCAATTTAATGTCTCTACTCATACTTCCCAATAAGCATTTCCATCAAAATTCATATCAATAAAAATAATAAGAAGAAATCAGTTTAATTTTATTACAGCCAGATACTAAACTCAATTCTTCTTTTATTTTTCTTGAGGGGGGCATCACTGCCCTCTGATGGTGGCAGTAGGAGGCCCAGCCTTTGCTCCTGTAGTGCTTCTGCTGGAATTGAACCTCCATCCCAGTGGACCACAGTGCCGTGCACAACCACTATGCAACCGGGACTCAACCCTCTTCTTTTATTTTTTAATCATTTTATTAGGGCTCTTTCAGCACTTACAACTTTCCATACATTAATTATATCAAACATATTTGTACATATGTTACCATTATCATTTTCTAAACATTTTCTTTATTGGGGGCTTGTATAACTCTTATCAAAATCCATTTACACATGCATTCTGTCAAGCACATTTGTACATTTGCTGCCATCACCCTCAAAATATGTTCTTTCTACTTGAGCCCTTGGTATCAGCTCCTTTTTTTCCCCCTCTGTCCCCATTCTCCACGCTCTCATGAACCCTTGATAGTTTATAAATTATTATTATTTTGTCATATTTTACACTGTCCAACATCTCCCTTCACCCATTTTCTGCTATCAATCCTCCAGGGAAGAGGTTATATATAGATCTTTGTAATGGGTTCCCCCTTTCTATCCCACCTTCCCTCCACCCTCCCAGTATCGCTACTCTCAGCACTGGTCCTGAAGAAAGTGGTGATGAAGGGATCATCTTTCCTGGATTCCCCATGTTTCCAGTTCCAATCTGTACCAGTGTGCGTCCTCTGGTCTAGCCAAATTTGTAATGTAGTATGGGGATCATAATAGTGGGTGAGGGGTTGGGTGAGGAAGCATTTAGGAACTAGAGAAAAGTTGTATGTTTCATTCTTGCTACACTGCATACTGACTGGCTCGTCTCTTCCCTGAGACCCTTATGAAAAGGGATGTCCAGTTGCCTGCAGATGGGCTTTGGGTCTCCCATCTGCACTCCCCCTTATTCATAATGATTTAAATTTTTGTTGGTTGATGCCTAATACCTGATCTCATCAACACTTCATGATCACACAGGCTAGAGTGCTTCTTCCTTGTGAGCTTTGATATTTCTGAGCTAGATGGCTGCTTATTTAACTTCAAGCCTTTAGGACCCCCAGATGCTATATCTTTTGATAGCCAGTCACCATCAACTTTCTTCACCACTTTTGTTTATGCACCCATTTGTCTTCAGTGACCATATTGGGAAGGTGAACACACAATGATATGATTTTTTGTTCTTTGATACCTTATACCTTAACCATTTGGCACCTTGTGATCACAGAGGCTGTTGTGCTTCTTCCATGTGGGTTTTGATGCTTCTAAATTAGATGGCTGCTTACTTATCTCCAAGCATCTAAGACTCCAGACACTATAACTTTTAATAGCTGGCACCATCAGTTTTCTTCACCACATTTGTTTATGCACTGATTTGTTTTGGGTGACCCTATTCAGAAGGAGAGTACCATAGAATGCCAGTTTAATAGAACAATGTGTTCTTTGCATTGATGGAGCATTTGAGTGGAGGTCTAATATCCATCTGCTACCTTAATACTAAACCTACAAATACATGCACATCGACCTATTTCCCCATCCTCATATAAAAATATATTTACATATGCACAGGCTGGTGGATACAAAGTCATCTGGATCCAATGGTGATGGCTCTGGCTGTCATCAGGGTCTTCCAGCAAGAAGGCGAAGGCAGAAAAAGAAGGGGAGATTCCCAATATCTTCGTTATGAGAAGACCACACCCGCAGGGAGTCACCATCACTCTGATTGGCACGCTAAACTCCACCACTACACTTATATATCTTTAAGTTGACTTGAAATTATGCAGTTACCACAAATATTGAGCTATTGCTTCTGGGGGAAAAATAAGGTCAAGTTTTTGTTAGCCTCTGGTCACATTTTTGTCAACCAGTCATATATAATCTTATTTCATGTGTATTCTTTTTAAATACACATTGTTTGAGATATATTGCTTATTAATAATCTGTTATATATTGTATTCTTCCCAATAAAACAATAGCCACAAAGGGCTTAACATTTTTGTGGTAACAAAAATAAATAAAATAAAATAAATAAAATAAAAATAATAAAATTATTTAATTATCACACTCACAGTAATGCTTCCTAATATAGTTTGATTGGGTATCACCTCATGAATTTACTAATTTAATCACTTTTTGAGAACCTTATTGTGCATTGTAGATGTTGTTCTCCTGGATATATTGCTTTTATGATTAATTAACATTGAACTCAGAACCAACAGTTGTAGGTTGGTCCTCAATGAAGCTTCTCTAACATACATATTTTCTCTGTAAGGCATATCACATTCTTCCTGCATTTAGGAACACTATACAGTACTTTAACACTATATTTTGAGATATTATAAACAGTGCAGTCACCAAAAAAGTACAAAAGTATAAAAAGAGTAACATTAATTAGATCATTAAATGAACGTGTTTTTACTATGAGAGCTAAGACAAGGACCAAGATTTTCCCCTGAAACTGTGTGCTTTCCAGACCTTCAACAAATAGCCACAAAAACACCACAAGTATTAATTTTGAGCTTCCAAATGTTTTTTTAGTGAGTGTACCACTTCACAAACATGGAATCAGTTATGAGAATCAACTGCATGTTGTACAATGCATTTCAGAAACTGGAGTGTGTATGAGGCTTTTCTTTCTTTTTTTTCATTTTTTAAAAGACCACAGGTAGAAAGTACCACCTGTATTACGTCATATCAGAGATATAGCTTATTGAAAAGTCCTTTCAACATTAGTGTCAATCTTAGTCACTTGACGGTGATAATATTTCTCCACTTTCTTCACTGCAAAACTATTGTTTCTCCACACCCTCCACACTGCATGTTTTAAAAAAGAAACTAACTGTAAGTGTCCCACACTATGGGGCGGAGAATGATGTATGTTCCCACCCCTGCATAAATGATTTGGAATTCTGGATTATATATTTACTTGTTTTCCTACATTTATCCATTTCTCCAATCATTTATTTACGTGCTAATATAGGCACATAGAAGTTTTTATTATACTTCAGGTTATAATTTAGTATTATTCCATTTATTTTTATGTCTTTTTTCCCCTCAGTTCGGGCCACAGGATGCCTGTTAGGATGACCTTGGCTTCATTTGCTATATCAATATCATTGCAATTTAGTCTTGGATTTCCGCATAACCATCAGTATATAACAGTATATAACAGTATATAACACTCCAACAGTATAAAACACTCCAGGACTACGATACATTTTCTACACCGATCCAGACTCAACCTTTACCCCAAATGACCTTGGACTTTTTATGAGAAAGGGGCCCTGTGGCATACATTTATGCATCGGGCTGCAATCCACGAGGCCAGCAGTTTGGGACAACTGGCTAGCTTGCTCTGCAGGAGAAAGATGAGGCTCTGCATGCTTATGAAGAGGTACGGTTTCAGAAACAACCTGTCCTAGAGGGCTGTTCTGAGGCAGAGTGAACTCAGTGACAGTCAGTTTTATTTTGTTTGTTTCATTGGAGGACAATATTACAAAGCAAAATCCAGTTGTTATGTGTGTTCATTCCACCATCTAAAAAGACATCTGTGCCTCACTCACCTACACACCACGTCACTGGGAATCACAAGTCAGCCTACAATTTCTGTAGTTTTTCCTCTTTTCAGACTGTCAAGTAAATAGAATCATAAAGTAAGCAGTATTTTAGGTTTATTTCTCTGATTTAGCAATGCGCATATGAGAATCATCCATGTCATATCATGGTTGGATAACTCTTTTTCTGAAAAAAAAAATTGATTCTATGGAAACACCGCAATCTGAGGATATTTTCGTGCTTTCCATTTCAAACCAAACTCCCGGCCACTGAGTTAATTCTGACTCTCAATGACCCTCTAGAACAGGCTAGAATTTGTGGGTTTCCAAGATTTGAACTCATTCGGTGCATAAGGCCGCTTCCTTTCCTAGCACGGCTGCTGCTGACTCTGAACCCATGACCTTGTTATTAGCAGCCCATCACATAACCACTGGACAACCTGCTCTGCCCTTTTTAGAGGATTATAAATAAAATTACTCTAAATACCTACATACACATTTTTGTGTGTACATATGCTAAGACCTCATTTAACTTTTAAGAAACGGCCAAATTATTTTCCAAAGTGACAATGTCATTTTGCATCTCACTAGCAAAGAATGAGTGAACCTACTATCCCACATCCTTACCAGACAATATCTAATTACCAGTTTAATTATTTTTATTTTATTCATTTTAATGGATATGTGGAGTTCTTCAGTGTTGCAAATGGTTAAAGGGCTCAACTGGTTACCTGAAAGTTTTGTGATTAAAGCATACTTAGAGTGTCTCAGTGTAAAGGCTTCTTAATCTATTTCAGAACCACAAAAAAATCAATAACAGAAAACCTTATGGGGGACAATTCTATGCTGGCACAGATGGGGCCCACCATAAGTCAGCAAGTGGCTTTAATTGATGTATCATGATATCTCATTGTTATCTTAATTTGCATTTTTCTAATGAAAAATTATATTGAAAATATTTTATGGGCCTATTTGCTATGTAGTATCTTCTGAAAGATGTCTACTTAAAGTTTTTTTCCCCTCATTTTTAAATTGTAAGCTTATTCTCTTCTAATTGAGCTATAATGTTGGTTTGTATACTCTAAATGCAAGTCTTTTGTGACATACACATTCTGTCCTCTTAATAGTAGTACCTCTGGCAAAGAAGAATGAAAAAATTTTCAGACAGCCCCATATATCAGTTTAACTTTCAGGCATCAGGCTTTTTTTGTTGTATCTAAAATCTGGTTATCAAACCCACTGTTACGTAGATTTTTCCTTACTAATGTTTTTCCTCTGGAGGTTTCGTATTTTATATTGAAATCTATGATTCATTTTGAGTTAGTATTTCATGAGAGGTCAGTATTTAGATGTATATTTAAGTTTACTTTTTACACTTCTGTGATCCAGCTCTATCAGTTGAAGTGACTGTCCTTTCTCAATTGAATTCTTTTATGACTTTGTTAAAAATTAGTTGACTATATCTGTGTAAATCTGGGCTACAGTTTCTAACACTTGGTTATTTTTCATATATGATATAATACATTAAATCCTTTCATAATTTTTTATGCTTCCAACAGCAGGTTTTATTGCTCTTCCCTTCCTCTGGATCATTTATCAAAAAGAAAAAAACAGAAAGAATACTTCTCTGGGCATTACAGAAAAAATGGTGGTATAAAATTCTTACACCAACTGAAAATGAATCTTAATCATTTTCTTATTTATACTCAAGGCATTGAAGAAGATAAAATATTCTTTGGAACCAAGATTTTAGAAAAATATGTTTTATCAAATTTTAAATGTTGAGATGTATTCTATTTATACCAGCAGTGAAGGAATTTTGCACAAGGGCTAAAATAAGAAAAGAAAGGGGTTTACTATGAAATATGAGGCCCAACCCTGCTCTGGAGATGACTCAACTTATGCTTTTCTGAAAATGCTATAGTAATAGGAAAGATATTTATATAGATACACAAACACACATGAAATCACATCTGTACTCAGAAGCACTACATGCACACATGAACACAAGACCTTGAGTCCCAAATATGTTCAAATAGATAAATTCCAGCCTATAAGAACCTAATTTTTCTTTATGATTTCTATATTTGCTGCTTTGAAACAGAGTTTTACACTCAATTACAACTCTGAAAAAGGTTGATGACTGAAAGAATGACGTCCTCAACTTGAACAAGCTAAAATCAAATGAACAGCAAACTAATGCCCTAATGTCTAGATTTGGGGCACAGAAGTGTTTCAAGTTCCTCATATGGTGTCATAATATATATTTTAAAAACAGAATTCATTTTCAACATTTTAAAATGATGGAAAAATCTCATAAATATAATTTCAGTCTTAGCTTAAGAAAGATCAAAGGACCTGGCAATATTTAATCTCTATTCTCTCTGACTGGAATCAACGAGTTTAGATGAGGCAGTGGCCCTACACGTTGCTGTAGTTCCACCTTTTATGGGTTCCAAACACATGCCCAATTTAACTCATTTACTATTAACTATCCAATCTTCAGAAACATATTTGATTTCACAACCCATAGAATATAGACTCTGATTTCTCAATATTTACAGAGATTTGGAGGTGGATTATAAGAACAAACAAAGACTCTCTCATGATTTTCATAATAAGATCATGTCATTTGTTGAGAATTAAAAAATATGCCTGTCACTATGTTAAGTGCTTGGCATTAAATATTTGAGTTTTTTAAATATAAACATCCTGTGAATTAGTTACAATATTATTTCTTTTTATAACTTAAATGGCAACTATTTTGCTCAGAGGCATATTAAGTATAAGGGATAAAAAAGATCATATCATAGCCATTTCACTGCAATTTAATTGCATTTCCATCCCCTGGAGTAAAGGAGGAATTCATTCCTTCTTTTTTTGTTGTTGATATAAATTCTTTGTATCCCAGTGTGAACATAATATAAAGAGCAGAACGAATTTGCTTCAAAACTATACTTTGCCACTAACTAGTTCTGTGACTTTGAGCCTGTCACTTGGTCTTTGCTTACCATCTATAAAATATTTAGAGTTTTACTAACTCTAATTATTGGGAAGAGTCAGTATAACACAACTGACATTTGTAAATAGCATGACTACATAACCATTGGTCAATCAATGGCCTCTGTTCTTAAATATAAGTGGAAGAGCATCTATTTCAGAGCTAGAGTATACAAGGGACCTGGTCCCAGATGGCATAATCTGAAGAGTGATGGTGGGAATCTTTCCTCCATGAAATGAGTATGTAAGGAGAGTATTAGAATCCAAGAGACGTGCGCAGCTGCAGACTTTGCTGATCTGCAAGGGATGCCAATGCTGGACCGAGTCTGTGCCGCAGATCAAAGACCTCATCAATAAACATCTGAAGTTAGCAATGGGAGAGCATTTTCAGGGTAGCGTAAGCCCTGTTGGTTTACAATCTGCTATATCTCCGAGTATGCAAATCTATTTTTGAAAGGTGTCCTGCCATGTGTCACATAAAAAATCGTTAGATTCTACTTCGAATCTGACCTTCAGCAATTTAGAAAATGTACTTGCATGCAAAAATTGGAGCAAGCATTGGAAAAATGACACAAAATTTTCAGTAAACATGGGAAGAAAGTCAGCAAGGGGGTTCTTTTATTATATGTGTGATAAGTAGGTAACAAGTGTGAAGAGAAAAGAAAGTGCTTCTAATAGAAGATATGGGGATATAAATAATCTGTGGGCTATTAGACAAAGCCTCAAGTAGAAAAAGTAAAAATTGGAAGGCAAAATAAAAGCCTAGATAATTAAGTAAGAGATAATTAAATATGAACCTCCTGGACTCTATTCAATCATTTAATTTTCAAATTTCATAGTGGGACAAGGGAAAAGTAAAAAAATGGAGGCAACAGATATTTATAGAAGTCTAAATAGAGACAGGTTCAAATGTAAATATGTTTATATATAACCAAAGGGGAATATATATATAGGTAAATTTTACTAATAACTTGGTATTCTGTGATGCTCATCTTCCTGAACCAATTACTGAAGACAAAATAAGTACATCGCAAATGTGGTGAAGAAAGCTGATGGTGCCCGGCTATCAAAATATATAGCATCTGAGGTCTTAAAGACTGGAAGATAAACAACAACCATCTAATGGTAAAGCAATAAAACCCACATGAAAGAAGCACAACAGCCTGTGTGATCATGAGGTGTCATTGCCATCAGGCAGAACTAAAAATCATATCGATGTGAATGAAGGAGAGAGGTCAGAGTGAAGATTTAAATTCCATATATAGACAATTGTACATCCCCTCACAGAACGATCACAAGGAAGAGATCAGTCAGTCAGAGTGCAATATAGCACCAATGAAGCACAGCATTCCTCTAGTTCGTTCATGCTTCCCCAGGCCAACTATCATAATCCCAGCTCTACCTTATAAAGCCAGCTATACCAGAGGATGTAAACTGGCACAGATAAGACCTCACAGCACAGGGATTCCGGGACAGACAAGCCCTTCAGGACCAAGAATGAGAGTAACAATATCAGGAGGGTAGGGGAAACATGGGGGAGAAAGGGGAAACCGATCACAATGATTGGCATACAACAACCCTCACCCCCACCCCAGGGGGATGGACAACAGAAAAGTGGGTGAAGGATACTGTGGATGGTGTAAGAAAAGAAAAAAAAATAATACTTTATAAATCAAGATTCATGAGGGAGAGAGGGTTGTGAAGGGAGGGAAGGAAGGAAAACAAATGAGGTGCTGATATCAAAGGTTCAAGTAGAAAAAAATATCTTGAAAACGATGATGGTGATATACGTACAATGTGCTTGATACAATGGATGGATGGATGCATTGTGATAAGAGATGTAAGATCCTCTAATAAAATGATTTTTTAAATTTAATTTTATGTCCAAGATTATGGGAATCATTGAAATATTTAAGGAAATGTTTAGCTTAAGAACATTCTGGCTCTTCATGACTCTTCGGTAAGGGGATATCCAATTGCTCACAAATGGGCCTTGGGTCCCCTCCCTCACCCTCCCCTCATTCATAGTGATGTGATTCTTGTTCCTTGGGCCTTGATACCTGTTCCCTTCTATATCTCCTGGTCACACAGACTGGTGTGCTTCTACTATTTGGGTTTGCTGCCTCTGTGCTAGCTGGTCGTTTGTTACCTTTGGCCTTTAAGATATCAGACTCTTTATCATTTGGTAGTTAGACAACCATCAGCTTTCTCCTCCTTCTTTGCTTCTGCACCCATTTGTCTTCTGTGATTGCACAGAGAAGGTGGGCACACAATGATATGATTTTTGTTCTTTGAGGCCTGATACATTATTCCTTCCACACCTCATGGTTGCACAAACTGTCGTGTTTCTTTCATAGTGGACTTTGTTGCTCCTGAGCTAGATAGCCACTTGTTTACCTTCAATCCTTTAAGAATCTGGATGATCCATCTCGTGAGAACCAGACACTATCAGCTTTCTTCACCACTCTTGCTTGTGAACCCTCATATTATCAGCAGTTGTCTCAGGAATGTGAGCTCACAACGATATGTTTTTCCCCCTGCTTGAGGCCTGATCCTTTTGACACCTCATGACCCCACTGACTGAATCAAGTAACAGTGAAGCATACAACTTCCCCCTTAGTCCTTAAAGGCTTCCTCCCCCCAACTCTCACTCAAAGAAGTATACTGGTACAGATGGGACCTTGTAACATAGGGAACCCAGGACAGATGAACTCCTCAAGACCAGTAATGAGAGTGGAGAATCTGGAAGGGTGGAAGGAGGGTGGCGTAGAGAGGATGAGCCGATAACAAGGGTCTACACATAACCTCCTACCTGAAGGACAGACAGCAGAGGAGTGGGTGAGGGGAGACATTTGGCAGTGAGATATGGCAAAATGATAAGAATTTATAAAATATCAAGAGTTGGTCGGGGAGGGGGAAATGGGGTGGAAGGGAAAAGATGAAAAGCTGATGCCATGAGCTCGGGTGGAAGAGCAAGTGGTTTGAGAATGATGAAGGCAAAAGGCATGTGAAGCTGTTTAGCTGTTTAGTATGTATGTATGTATGTATGTATGTATGTATGTATGTAGAAGCGAGGTATGAGCACCCAATCAAATGATTTAATAGCAATAATAAAAGAACACTGACTGAGAGGTGGCAAAGAAATTCAGAGTTGATGGAGGGAAAGTACTAAAGGCAAGTGAAAACTATTGAGACTAATTCAATAAGATCTCTTGACTCAATTTACTTTATGTCTGAGTTTGAGTTTCTGTGGTAGATGTTATGTTACGGTACAAAGATTCCCCATTCGTGAAGGAAGTTCACTGCAATAGGTCACTACTGTCAGACGATTTCATCCTTCATTCCTGTAAGGCCTTATTTCAACATATCGAGGGACATGGCCAAATCAACACTTCTAGGTGGCTCTCATTCAAAGACTACATTATATACAAAGGTCTGAAATTTGTGCTCAAGAGATTCTGGTAATCCATTGCTATACCTTTGGCTGCTAAGGAAAAGGTCTCCCATTCTTTAGAGAAAACTTAGAAATTTGCTTCCGTAAAGATCATCGTTATTCTGGTTGAAATTAGGTAGCACTGGCTCCAGCTCATAAGGAGGCTAGGTACAACCGAATACAATGATGCTTGGTCTTGCACCATGTTTGCAATTGATCCTAAATTGAGCCAATTTTTGGAGCTACTGTATGAAACCATCACCCTGAAGGTCTTTCCTTTTTTCACTAACCAACAAAGCACTGACCTTCTCCAGTTACTGGACCTCCTTCATAATATATCCACAGTACATGATACAAAAGTTTGCCATCTTTGCTTCTAAGAAGCATTCCACATGTCCTTCTGTCCTTCCAAAGCAGATTTTTCCATTCTTCTGGCAGTCCACAGTTACAATATTCTTTTCCAACACATTCATTCAAAGGCTTCAGTTCTGTATTCTTCCTTATTCCCAAATATTAAAGAATAGGGAATTTTATGTGGAAGTTAAACTCTAGCAAGTATGTTAAAAACTGATTAGATGATACCTAAGTACAATAACATCTGTGCCTAATATCCAATCAAATTAAACATGCAGTCTATCTCCATGGTTACATGCATGCTTGACCAAGTCCATCTTGAATCAGCATCACAATTTAATGTCTCTTCTTGTTTATTTACTATGTTTCCTCTGTTGTTTTTTTTTCCTGCAGCACTGCTCTGGTGGGAGTAGGAAGCCCGGTCTTGCTCCTGGAGAGCTGCTGCTGGATTTGAACCATCAACCCTATGGGCGGCAGTCCCGCACACAACCACTACACCACCAAGGCTCAGCTGTTTCCCCTCTTTTTAAAGGACGTTGATCTCAGAGCTTCTTGTAGTAAACATCCTGTACACTAAAGGAAAATAAGCCCAAGTGATGAAGCAATTTAGTGGCAGGTTGCTAACTCATAGATCAGAAGTTGAAAAGCAACAATTTGAATCTATCTTTCTCCTCAAAAGAAAGTTGAGGCCGTGTAGTTCAGCAAAAAAAAAAAAAAAAAAAAAAAAAGCATGACTTGGACACCCTGTGGAGCAGACCTCCCCAGCACTATCAGATTTCATGAGTTCAACTCCACTCCACAGCAGTGAGATTGGTTTGGTTTTCACTCATGTGAAAGCCTGAGTTGGTGTCCTCGCCATCCCAACCTGGGGCCATTTCCCTCCATGTGGTGATGTCATCAAGCAGGACATGTACTACTACACAAGTCCCTTTTTAAAGAAGTATTATGTACACCAACAGTGACTAAGCTTTAGTGAAAACTGACATTCTAGCATACCAATGAATTTGTTTTGCTGATAAGTTTCCAATTTTGTTCACCTAAGTAACCCTACCCTTTGAATTAGTAGACAACAGAGCAGAAAAGATAGCATCACTGATGAAATATGAAAATAAGACCAAAAGACTTTGAGCTTGCAAACTTTTCAAAAGCAGAAATTCATTATCCACAACTTCCTAGCTAACTCCAGTGAGTCTGACTCATGACAGCATTGAGGGACAGAGCAGAACTGCTTTTTCGGATTTCTGAGGAAGCAGTCTCATGTTTCTCCTGTGGAGAAAATGATGGAATAGGATGGCTGACGCTGCAGTTTGCTAACTGCCATGGGTACCCCCCCTCCAGCATCTTATGGATAGCTGCATAAACAGTCCACAATTCCATTGCTAACTCTAATTTTATATCTCTGACAACTTCACAACATTAAGGACTTTGTTTTCCATGGGAAAATTATTGGTCCAACCTTTATTGAGTAGCCTTTAGGGTTTGCCGTTATTAGCAAATACTGCAGAACAGAACAAAGTAATTTTATGATCCTACATGTTGTCATGTATTTGTAACTTATGTAGGTAACCTGTTTACTTAAAATAATTTATCTTGATTCAGGTGAGTTTAGGGGATAGAATCATGAATTTCTAGACTGAAATCCTACTTCTACATTTAATGTCATATTTCTCTGATGCTCTGGTAATTGATGAGTGCTTGGGGATTTGAGAGGTTTTCTCTGTTTGTTGCTTTCTTTGTTTTGCTTGAGGACACTACTCTAATGCACTGGCCTCAAAATGAAAGTTCCTGTATGGACGATTTTTCTTCTGACACATTTGTTGAAAAGTCTACTATCCAAACAATGAATCATTTTTTATTCCATGAGAGCACAGAATATGCAAAGAATTCACAACTATTTTTAACAGATGAGTTCCAGGGAGCCTAAATTTTAATTTCCTTAGCTTTACATGAACTGGAGTCTGAGGATCGGTTGCCACATTTGAGCTCATGGCTTGCTCTGGGCGGTGTGCTTTTCATTATAAACAGCTTCACTCATTGAGCCCAATGTATGGTACTGAAATGGAAACCTTCTTAATAGACTTTTAAGTTGTACAGACTATATATATATATATATATATATATATATATATATATGATCAATACTTAATGGTAGTTATAATTGCTGCAACTCCAGCCTTTCAAAAATATTGATTTATAAATTATTTTGAGGACAAACTTATTTTATACTAATGCTCTTATTAGGAAGAAGTTATAAGACAATAAGTAGACTGCAAAGAATTATGATGGTATAATCTCACTTTCCTTAATTAGATGAGCAATCTGTGTCAATATTACCTAGATTTCAATGTCTTCCATGCATATTTAGTAATTGACCCCTTTTCAATAACACATTTGTAAATGATGGTTGAGGTGAAGTACATTTTACCAAGAGTTTGTCTGTATATTTTATGAAATAGTTAGACATGAGGACAGTGATCCTATCTTGTCCATATTTTCTGGATAAATGAGTGAAGTAATACAAATTAGTAATTAATGCAATTTAAAAAGCCATATCATGCTAAGAAAAAGATATGAATGATGTGTGAAAACATGATAAAATGCATTAAGAGTGGGGTATTGCTTTTATTTGAGAAAAATCTGATGAGAATTGAGTATTGATGAAAAATGCTTCTAAGATTTTATAGGTACCTACAATACTTAAGGAAGTGAAAGTAATAAGTGAATTCTATAAGTATCATATATCTGGATCTGATTATCAATACAGCAAGAAGAATCATTCATCTACTACATATGACCCATAGAATGAATCCAAAATAATGTTTGCTCTATCAAATAACAATATTAATCTTTGAGTAAAATGCACCACAAATAAAATATTTTAATGAATCATTAAATAAGTGTAGTATGCATTTTACTGTAGAAAAAATTTGGTATAAAACATATCAGTATAGCCTTTATTTTAATATATTATTCATTTTATAGTAAATACTATATAATTATAAGTACTTAACACTGTATTTTAAGTATTTCATTAAATTATATAACTATAAATGAATGAGAGAACAATTTGAAATAGAATTTAGATCAGGATTATGGGTTGGAAAGGAACTATTGAAATCCCCAAGTTATAGCCCTTAATCATTCTTCAGATATGGAACTGCATTCAAAGCTATGTTAGAATAATCAGCCATTTGTGAACAAACTGGCACTTTTACTCATGGGTAAAGTTCGGAGGGTGAGAGAATAAGGAGAAATGTAACCAGGAAGCACAGGAAGAAGTAACAAACTATAGACATATGACATTATTTCTTATAGTATTTTTAAATAATTGATGACCATATTAATTAAGCCAGAAAGTAAGTCAAAAATATTAAAACGTTAGTGGAGGAAAAAGGAGCATGAAGCGCAAAGTAGATATTCTTCACTATTTAAGGCAATTTCAAATATTTATAACACAATTACATGAGCCCCAAGTACTCATTATGTAGTTCCAACAATGATCAATTCAAGGCCAGTTTTGTTTAATATGGACCCTACCCACCTCTTTCATATTTTGAAGTTGATCCCAAACTGTTTACACATTTGTTTAATATTAACATAATCACAATATTATTTAGCTGCTTTTTTTAATGCTGTAATTTGATCAATATTAGACTCCTACTTTCAAAGATAACATAAATTTTGAGGTTTTTTTGCTTGAACCATAATAAAACAAAGCCCACTCATTGAGCAAACTGGATCGCATACCTTCTGTGTTGTTTAATATGTCTCTTTGTCGTAATACATATGTTCTTTATATGTGCTATCCCCTCTCAACTTCCAGTTGTATCTTGAGGCTTGATCAGATTTGTCTTATTATCTTTTTATGATTACCTTAATCGATGTCACAAGGACGTACATGACTCTCCTTTTGTGATATAAGCCATAGCTGGTTATCAGTACTTGCATCCATTATTTTAATTGGGGACAACAAAATAGTGATATACTTAATTCTGCTTTTCCTTCTACATTCAAGAGGAATTATTGAAATCCTTCAACAAACAGGAACTTGCTCTCATTTAGAATTAGGTTACCCAGAAATATAATTTATAAAAGAAAGAGAGAATTTATGCTAGATTCCCTGTTTGTTAAGCTATATGTAATTAATTCATTGTTTGTCTTGCAGTTTTTAAAATTTCACTATTATTGAGTCATTGCTGTCTGATAGAAACTCTCAGTGGGTATCCTAGATGGGGCTTTTTTGAGGAGTAGAAAGCCCAATCTACTTGCTATAGACGTCTAGTGAATTTGAACTACTGACCATGTGGATTGCAGTTCAGTAGGTAACCACTAAGCCACCAGGATTCCTTTTCTATCAGTAGTGACCATGGCACTGTCTAATGTCTTTTTCAGATGTATAAGTATGAACCTAAAATGTAAACATTTTGGATGACTATAAAAAGAAACAAATAAATGCACTTAATGCAGTCTAGGTTATTCTAATTCATGGTAACCCAATTGCATAGAAAACCCATCCATAGCACATTCTTGACTGTAATATTAAAATATGTAGTCAATTGATTTCTTTTCATTCCATCCACTGAGATCCAGGCTCTAGCATCCATTTACATTGTTTTAAAAAACTATTTTCAGAGAATATTCCCTGAGTCTTACAAAATTATATCATGAATTTCAGAGTTATTTCCATCACCATGGTCATATCTTTCAATTTCCATTTCTAAGTATCAACCATTTCAATGATTCTTGATCAAATATTTGATTGATTTTATAACAAGGATTAGCTAAAGCAAAAGTAAGAAAAGATGATGAAAGATAGTTGAATAAAATATTTTAAAGGGAAGTTTGAAAGTCAAAATAATGGCAATACCTAAAAAGGAATAATTTACTTCCATTATCAGTCTAAAAACAACTGAAAAAATAAAGCCTCAATGGATAAGACAGCTAATGTAGAAAGTATCAAAAGAGAGTAGAAGGAATAAGGAATATACAGTCATTGGACGAAGAAGAAATAGTCAAGAACCATTTCAAAAGGTAGCATAGCATAAATACCAAAGACATTGAAAGGAGATATTCAAGATTACTGAAAGCACTGATGAACAATAAGTATACTGCAATGGACCTACTAATAATTGGGAAGTTTCAACAAACAAAATCAAGACTGAAAATGCCATTCGTCTATTGCAAGAATTGTGGGAAAAAACTGCCTGGCTCACTGACTGGAAGATGATCATATCTGTGTCCAGTCCTGTGGAGGAAGAGCCAACAAAAAGCAGAAATATTCATTATGTAATACAATACATACAATTCAAATAATTTGTAAATACAATACAAATAATATTATGTACAAGGAAAATTTTACTGGCAGTCTTTGAAAATTAACACAAAAATATATTCACAGGGAACTGTCAGTAATTTAAGCCAGATTCAGAGGAAGTTGTTGAACTAAGACTTTCATTCCTGATGTCAGAAAGAGTAGACCTGAATCTCTGTTTGAGTGACTATGCAAAGGCATTAAAATGTATGGGTCATAACAAAAACATAACATTGCAAAGAACTGGAATTATAGAACATTAAAATGCACTCATGCCGAATTTTAGACTAAGAGAGGGGTTTGAACTGTTGGATTTTAAAACAGAAAAAGTATACATCAGTTTTTATCTGTTTATCATATTATTTCAATCTGTATTCTGAGAAAATAATCTGGAAAGTGAAACAAAAAGAAGAAAAAATGGAGGAAGCCTCATTAGTAACTTGTGAGATGCCTGTGACACGCTTTATTTCATGGGGGAAAAATTGAAACTCTTACTGATAAAGACTACATTCTTCAGTATTGACAAAACACAACATAAAAAAAATCCTCACAACTGGCGCAATAAATAACATCATGACAAATAGAGAAGAGAATGAAGTTACCAAGAATTTCACTTTCTTTGGATACACAACCAACATATCCTCCTTTGCTTTTTCTCTCAACACAAAGAATCAGAACAAAAATACAAAAGTCACAACTAACATTATAATTACTATAAACAGTTTTAAGATTTTCTTTTTCCCTCTTTTTAGCTCTTTTTGTCCTTAGACTATTTCCCACTAGGCATGTACAGTCATAGTGTAACACTTACTTTTTCTTGCTTTTTGCTACCATGGTGGCAAGAGCCACCATACATTTATATATCACCTGATCAAAAATAGATGGTAGCCAACACTAGCCTAGGCTCTGCTTAACTGTGCTACACAATGTACTTAGAACAACACACATTTCTATCCACTATAACACTCACAGAGAGTGGAAAATGCTCACTCCCAGATGGGTGATGAATGCCTAGGAATGCAATAACATACAATAGCCAATCAAATCCAAATACAACAACACAATCAGAAGTAATAGATAATTTCAGGTCACAGGATTAAGCAAGAGAGTGTCTCACTCCTTTGACCAAAATACAAAACTCAAAAATGTTTCCTCAGGGAAAATGGTATTGAAATTCCATTAAATTCCATGGAGAAAGAATTCAATGGAGGAAGAATACAAAAGATTAACATTTAGGGACCTTGAACATACTGAAAAAAACACCAATAAAGCTAAGTTGCTTTATAAACTTATAAAGTACTATAGAAAGAAGTTAAGAAGAATTAAGCAAAAACTTCAAGAGCTGAAAGAAAACTTAATGAAAAATTAGGAACTGTACAAAAACAACAAAGAAAATACTGATGATTTATTCTAAAATATAAAGACAAGAAACTAGAAATAGCAAAGTAAAATAGAATTGAAAGAAGGTGTGATTATTGACAGTGAAGACAAATCTTTCCATATAAATCTGTGTAATTAGCAATCAGAATCAAGAATAACAAAAAAAAATGGGGAGGGTAGCCTACAATTATGTGGACACCATTGAGTGGAATAGGATAATACATTGCCAGATGTGTCAGCCCAGGTCAGCTAGAGAAACAAATCCAGGCATACCCATACATATGTAAGAAATAGCTTTATATCAACAAGTAATTACAAATCAAGAACACATCCCAGCCCCATCCAGATCAAGCCCTTAAGTCTGATAATAGTTCATAAGTCCCTCTTCGAACTCACACAGGCACACGCAAGGATGCATAATGCAGAAAAATCACAGGCTGATGGGTGAAAAGTCTTTTGATAGTGGTGATGAATGCATCTTCAGGGGGCTGTCAGGTCTCTGGCTGGTCTTTGTGGGCTCACCAGGAGGAAGGTGAAGCAGAAAGAGAGAGTATGAGGTTTCCAGCACTCTCCTTATGAGACGACCATGTCCACAAGGAGGCACCATAAGATTGTGGCCTGATTGACTGGATAGATTGATTCCACCCCTACGCTTTTTGTTTTATCATGATTATATGAAACTATGTAACCACCACATTAGAATTCCAGAACAGGAGGAGATTTCTTAAAACCAGAGAGAAAACTGTTAAGAAGCAGTTGGAAAAACTTCCCTAATCTCATGAATGGCTAGAAAAATTCGTGTCCTTATTTATTTGGCTAGTTGCAACATTTTCAGGTGCATACTCATTCAGTTCTCCCCTGAAATTAAAAACATTTAATCCAGGATAAAGTGTTGCATCTTCTTTTGCCAGGCCCTTGGATCATTTCATCCTCCTTAGTCTGGCAATATCACCCACTTTGGGAAACAATGAACTAAAATGTATGCGTTCAATAAGCTCAGTGAATCCCAAACAGGATAGAAACAAGAATAAAGTTACAGGGACATATCAAAATCAAACTTTCGAATACCAAAGACAACACAGAAACAAGGAAAGAATCCTGAAAGCAGTTCAAGAAAATAAAAAAGTTACCTAAAGAATGAAACCAGTGGGACTAAGTTGTACTTTATTGGCATAAAGCATGCAGACAAGGAAGCAATTAAATAACACATATAAAACTTTGGGGGTAAGTGATCTGAATTTACCTAATGAAGAACATCATGTCTCAAATATAAGAATAAAAGTAGGACATTTACAGATAGACAAGAGACAATGAAGTAGGACGCGACTTCCTGCATTAGAGGAAGAAGCCACTGAAAATATTCTGCAGAGCTTCAAATACTGTGCCAAGTACTAAAAGTTTAAACAAAGGGAGCAGAACACGGTCGGAGATGCTGCCAGAATGGCCTCTCCATCCTGATGGCACTCAAAATGTGAGGGAAAAGGAGCCAGTTTCCTGGAGTGGTGTCAAGCATGTGACATGTGTCAGGTAAAACAATCCTGTAAATGTTAAATTCAGAAATGAATCCATTATGTCTATAAGCCAATCACTGCTTCTTTGTTTAGTTTTGTTTGTTTTTTACTTAACTAGAGTGTAAATCCAATGATGAAAATCCAAACAGCCACACTGCTGTGAACAAAATATGAACTCCATTCTGATATCTTAGGTTTTCTAGTAACTGGTAATACTAAAAATGTTATGCCTATGGCTAAGAACTGTGAAGTTGGTCTTCCTGAAGGTAGAGAATACTAAAAACATGTTTACTTGCATTTTATTAACTATGCCAAGGCATTCAACTGTGTGGACCACAACCAACAATGGGTAACCTTGAAGGAATGGAAATTGCAGAATATATCATAGTGTTCATGTGGAACTTGTATATCCATCAATAAGTAGTTGTTCACACGGAACAGGAGGATGCTGTGTGGTTTAAAATCAGGAAAGATGTGCATCTGCGTATCATCTCACCATCATTGCTCAATCAGTACTGAGAGCAAATATTTAGAGAAGCTGGACATATAAAGAAAAGTGGTGTCAGAATTGGAAGATGGCTTATTTCTAATCTGTGATATGCAGTTGACACAGTTTTATTTGCTGAAAATTAGGAGGACATGAAAAATTTACTGACAAATATCAAGAATTTCAGTATGAATTAAAACTCAATGTAAATGAGACCAAAATCATCACAACCGGACCCATAGGTAACATCCTAATAAATGGAGAAAAAATTGAATTTGTCCAAAGATTCTGTCTTGTTTCAAACCACAATTAATGTTCATGAAAGCAGCTGTCATTAGATCAACACTTGCATTGCCTTAGGTAAATCTGCTGCACAAATCTCTTTTGAGATTTGAAAAGCAAAGATGTTCCTTTGAAGGCTACGGTGGACCACTTTCATTTGCCTCATATGCACTATGAAATTTGAACAATGAATAGGAAAACCAAAGAACAGTATATGTTTAGATTGTGGTGCTGGACAAGACTGTTGAACATATCTTGAACTGCTAAAAAACAAACAGACAAACTGATCTGTCTTGAAAGAAGTACAGCCAGCATGCTCATTAGAGAAGACAGAAGTATTATTAATGCATTTGAATTATGGTGCTGAAGAATATTGAAAATACCAAAGACTACCAAACAGACAAGTAAACTATCTTGAAAAAAGTCCTGCCAGTATCCTGCTTAGAGACAAGGATGGTGAGACTTGGGCATGTTGTGAGGAGAAGGACGTCACGCTTGGTGAAGTACAGAGGCAGCAAAGAGCAGGAAGCCTCTCAAGGAGATGAATTGGAACAGTGGCGGCATTAACGGGCTTAAGAGTAGGAACCTGGTTGTATGTCAATTTGGGTTTTTGTTTAAGTGTAGGGGTAGAGTCAAATCTGTCAGTCAGGTCACAGCCTGCTGATGCAGCTTGGAGATGTGGTCTTCCTATAAATGAGGGAACCTAGGAGCCTCCCTATTTCTCTGTGACTTCACTTTGCTTCTTTCCGAGACTACAACTGACCCTAAGAATGGAAGGCACCTGCCATGTCTCTACCATCGTTGGATCCAGGCACCTCTGAAGCCACTGAGCTGTTACCTTTCTGCTTCCTGGTTCACCATTGTGCCTCAACAGCAAGGGGCTATGGGCGTCTGAAGAGAGACGTATGGACTAACTTCAGATTTATGGACTTGGATTGGATTGGACTGTGATGTCCTCTTTATATATCACTACTTTTATCTGTTTCTTTCTTAATCATAGTGACTGTCACTAGATTTGTTTCACTAACAATGAGGCCTAAAACACTGCACACGCATGAGAAAGTTGCCCACTGGATTATAAAGATACCAGAAGAATTGATTCATTTGAATTGTGGTGCTGGAGAAGAATATTGAAAGTACCATGTACTGCGAAATGGACAACTAAATCTACCTTCAAAGAAACACAACCAGAGTTCACGTTAGAGAACAGAGAGACTTCCTCATACTTCGGTCATGTGATCAGGAGAGATCAGACCCTGGAGAAGGATCCAATGCATGGTAAGGTGGAGGGGCAGTGACAAAGAGGAAGGCTCTTAACGGGAGAAACTGACAGCATGGCTGCAACAATAGGTTTTAGCATAAGAGCAATGGTGAAGACGGCAAAGGACGGGCGTGTTGCTGTTGTGCACAGGGTCACTATCAGTCAGAGCTGACGGGATGGCACTTAGTTACAACAGTGGCATCCCTACCCCAGGATGCCAAAAGTGGTACCGAAATTCGTAGACTCTTCGGATACTGGCACCTTAGGATATTTATACCCCACTAGACTCAATATCACCTACCAACAAAACAGGTGCAATTATTAAAATATGTGTCTTTTATTATGTTTGGTGAGAGTTTGTATAGCAATTTAGGATTCCCATTAAAAAATGTTTACACATATTGTTCAATGATATTGCCTGTATTTTTCACATTATATCAATATTCTTTTAAAACTGTTACTGGTTTACTTGATACAGCATATACTTCTATGGCTAAAATTGCTTTAAAATGAGTTGTATATACATAATCACAATAAGCTCTAGTGATTGACTCTTCCTCCCCGAGTCCTTATTTGCTTCCTAATCCCCTCAACTCTCCCTGGCTCCCACCCACCTTCCACGTGCCTGATAAGCCCTTGCAACAGTTATTATCTCTATGCATTGATTTCTCTTGTGCTTCACAAACCACAAAACCCAGCAGAAGGAACAAAAAGCAAAAATTAGATAAAATGGCAGGAATAAGATAATACTAATAATATAAAAATACAAATACAAATAAAGGGTAAGAAAGAAAAGACCACCATCAATATTGAAAAATCCAGAAAAGAAATTTTTGTCATGGAACAAGCAATAAATTTTCGAAGCTAACTCAAATTCAGATTGGGTCAAGATGAATGTGAGTGACAATGTATCAAATTATAACTTGTTTGAGCCGCAATAATCAAGTTCACAATCACCTCTGTCAATAGTAAGACTGTTTGAATCTTTTGCCTGTGGCTAGAAGGAATCTGACAGACGCTTAATCTAACTAGATGCTCTGCAGATGTATGTTGAGCTCCCACTATCCACTCTAGCCTTCTAAAAATTGAGGGTTCACAATTTAAGCTCTGGTATTTTTCCCTTCGTCATATTTGGATTTTATTATTGTCATCTTTCAATCACACAGGGTGATGCTCTTCTTCCATGGATTTAGTTGATTGCTCACTTAGATGACTGCTTGTTTGATTACACGATTTAAGACCCCAGACACTGTTGCAACTGATAACAGGGCAGCGTCTTTCTTCATCACACTTTGCTATAGCAACCTGAGCTTCGGTGATCATTTCATGAAAGCCAGTAGTGAGCAGGACCATGCGATCAGAACTAGCTCTTCTTGGATTAGGGGCTAGGATTTGGTGGAATTGCAGAATCCATCTGCTTGTTCACAGATTATGCAGGACTCTGGTTTGCTTTGACTGTCGTGTTAGAACAAAATGAAAACACCAGAAGACCAACAGCATCAACAAACCAGCATACAAACCAACAAAAGAAAACTGAAAAACAAAACCAAGACCACAAACAAACAAAAGTCAGAAGAAGAAAATCCCAAAGAAACAAAAAAGGAAGCCATGGTCAATCACCCCCTGTGGTGTAAAGAGATTGTAAGATACCATCAACAATTTTCCCACTATACTGAACGTAAGCCATTTTCTACAGGAATAGTCTAAACAAGCACATTTCTGACTTGAGGGTTATCCCAATGTATTGAACCACCAATGTGTTGAGCACACATGCTGACAGCATTTATAAGTTGAGAAAGAAAGACTGAGTCACTAAAGAAAAGAACGACTTCCACGGTTCCAAGTTTGAGAGAAAGCAAATACGGGAGTTGTGGTACCTGGACAGCCTTGTTAATTGGCTGTGGTCAATTATCTCGGAAGTGTTCCTTCCAAGATGAGGAAGGATGGGGGGAGGCATTCTGATCTCTGCTTTCTGGCAAGTGTCCTTAGACAGCTGGGAATTTGGATTCTTCACATACTGAAGTTAGAGAAGGTGAGATGTGTTCCTCATACTACTTTTTTTTCAATACCCTAAGATCACTCTGGGACTGGTAGACCAGAGACTTTCATGACAGTCCTGAAGTAGTCTGCTCTTTAAAACTCTGGAGCTTATGGCCATGACCTTCAGTGCTTCCAGGATATCAATAGGAACAGCCTGACCTGATTCCTACTCTGAAATGTAGCTTTGTACTGACCGTTAGTTACAGTCCCTCTTTCTTAGTCTCCCTATATAAACTGCCTCCTATTTTTCTCATGAGCAATCTTTGTCTATGTTCAACCTGTTTCCCCCGGCCGTCCTTGTACATAAGCCCCAACAAGCCTACATCACAGACTATTGCTCCACATGATTCTTTCACTCATTTACCCTCAGTGTTCAAATCAATTAATTATGGGTTCAAATCCCAGATCTATCATGAGCTAGCTGTGTAAAGGAGTAGAATTACTTTAACCCTTATTGCTTCAGAAGTTGATAAAAGTTTATAACATTTTGATAATTTAATAAGTTTTGTTTGTTTTCATTATCATTTTAACAATTTTATCAGCATTTCATTCACATATCATATAATTCAATAACTAAATCATATTAAAAAGACTTGTATAATTGTCATCATATTCCATTCTTTGATATTTTCTTATTCCTTTCAGTCATTGCTATCATGTATATTTTTCTAATTGTGATGAAAATATACACAGTAGAATATTCTCCAATTCCACAACTTCTACTTGTATACTTAAGTGTCATTGATTGTACTCTTTATGCTGTACAACCATTATTGATATTCATTTCCAAATTATTCTACTAGCATTGACATAAAGCAATAAATGCCCACTACACAACTTTTTCTCCTTTATCTTCCATAGCCATTACTCATTTGTTTTCTTCTTCTTTTTTTGTTTGTGATTTTCTTGATATAGTATTCACATATCATAGACTTCTATGGCTACATTGCTTTTAAAATGAGTTTTTTATACATAATCACAATCAATTCTAGTGTTCCCTTTCTCCCAGATTCATTGCTTGTTCCCCAAATCCTCTCAGTCTCCATATCTCCCACCCATCTGCTTCCCACCTCCCCAATAAAACATTGCATCCGTTATTATCTGTATGCATCTGCTCTTTCTGTGTTTCACAAACTGGGGGGAGGGGGAGGATCCCAGAATAGCTGTAACAAAGAGTAGGAAAATGATAATATATTAGCTACACTTGGGATTAGAAAGAGTGCTGGAGGGTAGTGTCAGGCTTGTTTTCTCTCCTGACAGATATGGAAATGGGAAAGTCAGCATTGCTTCCTTAAACTTAACCCTGAAATGATTGCAAGCACAAAGGCTGTGTCCTCCACATAAGACTGTTAGACCAAATATTCAGAAACACATTCAGAAGTAATATACATTAATTTTTCTATTACTAACCCAAATTGCAACACATTTACAGGGAACTGCCAGAAATTCTGAAGAAAACACAGAACAAGGGATAGCACAGCAAATCTCACATGGATCTTGACCCCAAGCAAAGAATACCAGAAAAATGTTAATTGTGTGTCGTTGACTATGCCAAGGCATTCAACTGTATAGACCATAAAAAAAATGGGTAACCTTGAGAAGAATAGATTTTCAGAAGATTTTGTTTTGCTCTTCAGGAACTTGTACATGTATCAAAGGGCAGTTGTGCCTTTGTGAACAAAGGGGATACTGCACAGTTTAAAATCAGGAAGAGAGGGCATCAGGGTTTATCTTCTCACCGTGCTTGCTCAATCTAGATGCTGAGCAAATCATCAGCGAATCTGGATTATATGAAGAAGAATGCTTCAACAGGATTGGAGGAAAGCCTATTAACAACATGCTGTGTACAGATGACACAACCTTGCTTGCTGAAGGTGAGAACTTAAGACACTTGTTGATGAAAATCAATGATTTTCATCAATGGATTACAACATAATGTAAAGACCAAAATCCTCACAACTGGACTAATAGGTAACTAACATCATGATAGCATCAAGAAAAGGTGGATGTTGTGAAGGATTTTCTTATTTGAATCCACAATCAATGCTAATTGAAGCAGCAGTCAAGAGATCAAAATATGTATTTCTTTGAGTAAATATGCTACACAAGGACTCTTTAAAGTATTAAAGACCAAGGATATTTCTTTGAGAACTGAGATGCACCTGACCCAAGCCCTGGCATTTTCCTTTGCAGCATAGGCATGTGAAAGTTAGACATTGGGTAAGGAAGACTGGAGAAAGACAGGTGCAATTGAATTGTGGTCCTGGAAAAGAATACTGAAAGTACCATGACCTGATAAGAGACAAACAATTGTATCAGATAATGTAAAGTCAGAGTGCTCCTCAGAGGTAATGAAAGCAAGGCTTTGTGTTACATACTTTGGGCATGTGGTCAGGAGTGATCAGTCCTGGAGAAAGGCCTCATAGGTCATAAAGTGGAGGGACATTGAACAAGAGAAAAACTCTTGAAAAGATGCATTGAGACGGTTTATGCCTTGGTGAGCTCACACATACAAACCATTGTGAGCATAGCACAGGATGAGACAGTATTTAGCTCTGTAATGCATAGGGTCACTATAGGTCATAGCTTGAGAGCATCTGATGTCAATTTGAGGATTAAGTGTGTAGGTGCAGTCTAGCCTGTCAATTAGATCACAACCAATGTGTCTTCTGTGTGGGCATGGCTTTTTCCTGAGGATTCTGGGGACTCTTGTATTCCTCCCTGGAGGCATGACACACTCTCGCTCGCTGCTCACTCCTTCAGAGGCATCCCAGTGAAGAAGACACATGGAAAAAGACTGATGGAGCCAGACCACTAGAGCCAGAGAAGTCATTAGAGAGGTCTGCCAACACTGAGATGCTTACAATCCACAAGACCTCCCACCCACTGGCCTCCCTGCATAAGGCATGAGAGCTTGTGTTTTGTGAGTCTGAAGAAGACTTTATAGATTGGTATCAAACATATTCGCTAATAGCAGGCTTATGGACTTGATCTGGACTGTGCTGGCATGCTTTCTCAATATCTAAATGATCTTGTGTATAAAACTCTTTCTTGTATACATATGCATGCCTATGGATTTGTTTCTCTAGTCTACCAACACGAACACAGCATATAACAAAAACTGAATAGATAGAAGCTAAGCATTTTAAACTTTTACAAGGAGCTTTCCTTAGATGCTATTGGGTTGGCAGTTCAAACATACCTAACTTCTTCATGGGAGAGTGGAGGCTATCAGCTCCCATAAAGAATTACAGTCTGAAAATCCAGTTAAGGATTGTTTCAAGTTGAAATTGACACAACAGTAGTTTGAGGAGTGGGATGGGGAGGCTGAGATCATAATTGTAAACTAACACAACATTGGAAATTACAGGTTTAATGTTTCCTTTCTCCTGGCAACACAGGAAATGTGACAGCTAAGATTGGAATACACTATGTAGCCTAATACATCTTTATACAGGAACTTTAATTAATAGAATTCATTCTCTGGGTTCACCAACATTTAATTAACTGGATTAATTGAATTTTCCCTGATTACAAAAAATATGACAGCTCCAAGTTAGAGAGACGAAATTATTGTTACAATTAGAAAGGTCCCATTTCATTACTTTAATTTTCCTTTAACATCTCAAGTATGCATTCAGGGGCAAGGTGGTCCGTTGTAATGGTCATCATTATTGCTTGTCTTTTTATCATTGTCGAGGAGTGATGGTGTGTCTTTCAAGTCTCAGTCACTGATATACAGCTTCACTCTCAGTCTACAAATTTGGATGTTTCTTGGAAATATTTACTTATCTCTTAATACAACATCTACAGTGGCTTTCACAATGGGTCTGAACATAATAATAATTAATTGTGAGGATGGAAAAAGACCAGGTAGTGTTTTATTTTTTCCTGCTGGATAAGGAGTTGCTATGAATCAGAACAAATCTGAAAGTCCCTAACAACAGCAACTAAAACAACACAGTTTAATTTTTTCCTGATTTGAAAACTACTACAAGCTGCTTATAAAAACTTAAGGAAAAAGGGAAAAGAATAAAACATAATGACTAAGGTGTGTTGGATGGTGTCAAATCAATACCAAGTACAGCTGCCAGTAAGGCTTCCTTGGCTGTTGCCTTTATGAAAGTAAATAACCTGCACTTTCTCCTGGAGAAGCTCTAGCTGGGTTCAAACTGCCAGCTGCTGAGTCCTTACTTCTTGCACCACCGGGGTTCCTTGAATAATAAATACTGAATACATAATACATACTAAGTGTAAGTGATGTCTTAATGCTTTATTTCAAATTTTAGGAGTCAAATTCTCACAACAAATCTATTACTATTGTTACTACTCAATGATTTTTCCTTGCATTGGTATTCTTATTATTACTTACTTTTTATAACAAAGAAATTGATGCTTTGAGAGATAAAATGAGATATCTGAAATCACACAGCGAGAAATAAAGTTATTGCAAATCCTAGCCTTCTAGAAACAAGTAGCAAGCAATCTCCTTTTTCTACAAAGGGTCAACTGGTGGGTTTGAACCACTGACCTGATAATTAGCAGTCAAATGATGGCTACATAGCACCATGGTGTGTATGTGTGTGTATGAAAAACTATAATATCAAGAATACTTGTCTCTAGACAGCTTCTAAGGAGCATGTTGGCTATATATTTTTGAAGATCGATCTCATTTTCCTTTTGGCAGTCTATGGTCCATGTACTTTCAATATTCTTCATCAGCACTATGATTCAAATGTATTAGTTCTTCTTCTGGCTTCTCTATTCAATGTCCAATTTTTATATTTGTTTAATATTTAATACTTGTTTGCATTATTCCAAGTTAAATAGAAAAATATGTATTTTGACAAAAATAGCTTTTTAAAATTAATTCAAATAGTCATTTTAAATTTCTTTGTTTCCTTTATTGCAGCTTTTAAAAAAATACTTTTATTGCAGGCTCTTACATCTCTTATTACAATCCACACATCCTTCCAATGTGTCAAGCACATTTGCACATATGCCGTCATCATTTTCTAAACATTCTCTTCCCACTTAAGCCCTGCTATCAGCTACCCATTTCTTCCCCCTTCCTCCCCTGCCCACACTCTCTCATAAATCCTTGAGAAGTTATAGATATTTTTTTCCATATTTTACATCATCCTCCGTTTCCCCAACCCACTTTCCTGTAGTTTCATCCGTGTGATGGATTCCCCCTTTCTCCCCTACCCTCCTTTAATCCTCCTGGTATCTCTACTCTCCATGTTGGCCCATAAGGGTTTATCTATACTTGATTCCATGTGCTGCAGGCTCTTATCTGTAGCAGTGTACATGCTCTGATCGATTTGCAAGGTAAAATTGAAATCATGATAGTGGGGGGGAAGGAAGCAGCTGAGGAAAGTTGTGTGCTTCATTGCAGCTGTACTGTACCCTGACTGGTTCATCTCTTCCCTATCACACCTCTGTGAATGGGTGCCCAGTTGTCAACTGATGGACATTGGGTCACCACTCCATGCCCCCACCCCCATTCACCTTGCATGTGGTTTTATTCTGTGTCTCAGATGCCTGTAACTTGATACCATTGACACTTCATGATTACACAGGCTGGTGTGTGTCTTCCATATGGGCTTGGTTGCTTCTGAGCTAGAGGGCTACTTGTTTATCTTCAAGCCTTTAACACTCCAAATACTATATCTTTTGATAGCCAGGCATGATCAACTTTTTGCACCATACTTGATTAGGCACCATTTTGTCTTCAGTGATCACGTTGGGAAGGTAAGCATCACCTAGATTGGTAGCTAGATTGCTAGCTAGATTGGTAGCACTAGTGTTCTTATTTTAAGGGAGTACTTGAGTTGAGGCCCAATGTCCATTTTCAACCTTAATTTTTAACATATAGATAAGAGTGCATAGTTCTATTCCCTACTCATTATACACAAACACACACACATATATGTATATGTATGTGTGTGTATGCCTCTATAAATGTCCTTTGCCTCCTGGTTCTTTCCTCTATTTCCTTTTTACTTCCCTCTTGTCCTACCATCATTTTTGGCCTCCATTCAGGTTTACTAATTCCTTGCTGCTATATTGCCTTTGATTGAGCCCTCCTAGGCATCCTATGACATTCCTTTCACTGATTTCAGTTCACTGATTGGTTGCCTCCACTTTCCTTTCTTCCACCTCCCCTTCTCCCTTATCTCCTCAAAACCATTGATCCTGTTCTTTTCATCTCTGAATTGTTTATCCTGCTTATCTTATCTAGATAGGCATGCAGATACATTAATAAGTGCAACAACAAGTAAAAGTCAAAACAAAAAAGGAAGTCAGAACCAACAAAACAAAGTAGCTTAATTTTAATACTTTAAAATTTCACCCAACTAGCTCATTTTTGAGATTTTAGGACCCTATTATCATGTCAACCAAAATTATTTAAAAATCTGTAGTGTAATAATATACTAAATGGGTTTTTTCTGAAATAAATGCTAGGAAATATATGTGTGTGTACTTTTCACTCATGTAAAGAGTTACAGTCTCAGAAACATACAAGGGAAGTACTTACCCCATCCTAAAAGGATTTCTATGAGTTGTAAACAACTATGTGGCAGTGAGAATTTTTTTCATAGACACATACATAGATTAATAATTTTTTAAATACCCACCAAAACATTATCAGTCCATTTACAGACTACCTAGATAAGTATGATAGCTATTACATTTGGTTATATTTGTTATTTAACTTTTATTCAACTGTGTAATATAGCTTGATACAAAGATTTTTTTACCTTGTAATCATTTTTAAATATAAGAGAACATAACTGATTACTATTTCTCCCCCAAATTAGGATGGCTTATCAGGGAAGAGTTAATAGATTTTCACAGGTCTGGATAAGCAGACAAAAAGATGGTAGTCATTGATTCCCAGTAACTCCTTTCCTCAGCCTCAGCCATTCTCTTTTGTGTCCTCAACCTTTTGCCTCTGTGGATCAAGAGCAAAGGCAATTGTTGCTTTGTCTCATAGTCTCCACACTGCCCCTTTGATTCTATCTCATAATCTCTCTGACCCAGCCTCTGTTATCTCTCATTTTAGCCTCTACCGCTTCAGACAGAGATCTGGAATATGCTCTTCTATTGGTCCTGGGATTTCTCTTCCTGCTGACTTATCATTATCAGTTATAAAATGACCTGTAACTTCTACATATTTAGACACAAGGTCCTTGTAGGCTGGACAGGACTTGCAATTACTAAGGGCAGGCTTGGTCAAAAATGCCACGAAGAGTTTGGATTTCCTTTTACTTCTGAGCTCTGTTGACTGATCCTTTCAGGGAAGTAAGATCTCACTGCCCAAAGCATGTTGTTTCCTATTTTGGAGTTTGAGCAAATCAGATATATTCCACTTGAGCCTCCATAGCTCACTCTGCCATGAATACATTGGACCAAGTCCAATGGCCAGTCTTCACCCTGAGGGAAGATCATACAACTAGTTACTTGAGTTTCTGTGGGATAGAAAGGTGAGGTCCGTGGGGCATGTGGATCTAAGCAAGGATTTGAGTCACAGGAACATCATCAAGAAGAGAAGGAAATTGTTTGCTCATAGTCCATTTGATGTGGACCATTTCCCACACAACTGAGCGAACAGCACCTGATAGCCTATAGGTGGATATGGAACAGACATTGTGATGGAGGTAGCCCCAGTCCCAAACTTTCAGTCTTTTGTATATCACTCAGTTTCCTTTTTCTGTACAGTGCTCCAGTATTTTCTGTTTTTTTCCAATTAAAGTAGAGATACAGAGCAGTAGTTCTTTAGAAGGGAAAGGGCTGTAATACATTGCCATAAAAGCCACCACTAAGTACTAAGAGAGGGCACAGGTGACCCAGGAATGATTGATGGCCTCTACCTATCTGAGCCATCTTTCTTCAGGACAGGCACAGAACTTCAACACCCGGTAGTTCGAGGTTGTGTACATATATATCCTATTTGTATGGATGGGCCTCTGGTTTAGTGCTAAAAAACATATATCGAGGAGAAAAGTAGATGTGCTAATCAGCAAAGATTTAAGCTGAGGGAAGAATCATCAATCTCCTCTGCTGGGACGGCCATTTTGCCTTCCTTTTCTGTAATGTGATATATTTTTTTTGGAAACTTTCTTAATGTCTGTGCTTACTTTTTAGTTCATATACATCAAAACTCCAAGTGGCTTTCCCCAGAATATATTGCAGGATTGGGTAAGCTCATGGATGCATGGGTCTCTTCTCAGAAAGTCAAGCTAATTACTCTGCTATTATGTTGAGCTAAAGCCACTGGCCTTTAAGTAAATTCCAATTCATGGTGACCCATGTGTCCCAGAGCTGAATGTTGCTCTGCGTAGTTTTCAGTGATTGACATCTTTCAGATTGTCAAAACTATCTTCAAAGGAGCTTCAGATCACCCTTCGTTTAGCTAGTGGTGGAGCGCTTCACTGTTGGCATCAACCAGGGGCTCCTAAACCTATTGTTCTATATGCCTGTGTATACAGAGAGATGGCTCTTTTTATCTGGGATGTTGGAAGGTATTCTAAATCTAAGAAAAGATGCTCTTCTTTCAATGCTTCTTTGAGCCTTTAGCAGTTCTAGAGCCTCTAAAATAAAAACAAAACCTAGCTTCCATCAAATCATTTCTGACCCTTGGTAACCTCATGTGCTTGATGGAACTCCCAATGGCTGGTATTTTGAAGGTCATTCTTCTGAGTGGCCACTGAGTGGATTAGAATCAACAGTCTGTCAGTTACTAAGAGAGCACTTCAGTCACTAGGAGAGCATTTGCACCACACAGGGACTCTAAGGGTATAGGTGAGACTTGAACATTGCCTGATTTCACAAAAATGGGATGACAGGAAAATTTTGATGCCATCTCAGTCCCCATCTTTATTGTAAAAATAGGGGAGAGAATATACATTTACTACATCCGTGACTCCAAATGCGAGGATGGGAGCAGGGTTCAGGAACGTATTAAGAAACAGGCAAGCTTTAAATAATGTAACCAGCCTTGAGGGGTTTAGAGAAGCATTTTATGACAAGGGATCCCAACATATTAGGTTGCCTAGTACTTGAGCCATGATTTTGATTTTGGTAGGCTGGCTGGACAGTGTAGTGTTTTTATTTGCTGGTGAAAACACAGTATATTCTTTCCTAACCTTGCTTCTCTAAGCCATAAGCTTCTCAGACAGGTAGTACATTTGACATTAAATTTTATGATAGAGAAACACTATGCACATACTTTAAGCAACCCAGAACATTAAGTGATCTCTATCAGCACAGCTGATAGTAGATGATATGAAAGAACTCAGAAAGAGGATGTCTAGGAGCTTATATTCTTGGGTAGTACTTTTCATACTTCAATGTGCAGGAAAATGTCCTGAGCAAAATGTAGACTCTAACTCTATAGTTTAGAAAAGGAGCCTAAAATTCTGCATTTTTTACAAATTTTTAGGTAATTTCAACTGGCCAACCCATAAATCACACCTCAGGCAGCAATGTTATAAATAACATCATAAAACAAACTAAAAAATTAATGCAATAAAATAAATTAACCAGAAGTTAATGCAATATTCCTTTAGAGGAATTTCTGCTAAGCATTCATCCAATAAAAGTTATTCTGATTGGAATATATTCCATATGAGGCATTTATTGTTGATGATTTCTGTCTTTCAGCAAATTTTTCTTTGAATTTCCAGTATGCTTATGTTCTTAACTTGAGATGGGAGGATTAAATTTATTCTTGATATGTTCACTCTGTATCTGTTTCTATAAATTCTCTGATAGTGTCAGAGAATTGTGATTAATTCACTGTTTCTGAAAACCTGTCACTTTTGAATGTACAATTTGGAAAAATCTTTTTGTGTTTCGGAGTAACCTATTTATTCTGTTGTGCCAAGCTCTAATAAATAATGTGAGATTACATAAGGCAACCCTGGCAAGCAAGCGGTTGGAAGATGGACTTTCTTGGAATAGCAGCACAATGGATGTATTTTCACTTCCATGGACAGAGACAGGATTCTGTGACTAGGAAACAGCTTGGATGGTCTAAGAAGTGTCCATCTTTTTTGCCCACCCTCTTCCTGCCAGAAATGTTGCAACACTTTGGTACTTGACTACCAAAATATGATTTAAAACCTAGAAGCATTTCATTATATTTCTAAATATCAGAGGATAGTGTACTATAACTAAGAAATAAGATTGGAAGTGCTCTAGAAAAATTCTAGGAGGAGGCTCTGATGCTTAAGTAGATAGAAGAATGGGTGAACATGGAGTTAAAAACATTTTGAGCTGAGTCCCAATGGTGTAGTGGTTGTGCGCGGGACTGCAGCCCACTGGGATGGAGGTTCAATTCTGGCTCCCAGGAGCAAAGGCTGGGCCTCCTACTCCCACCACCTGAGGGCAGTGATGCCTTAAAAAATAAATAAATAAAAATAAAAAACAAAATAAAAAATATTTTGAACACTTCTGATGCCTACCTTTCAGTGGGCAGCTTTAAAACACAGGCAATAGCTAATCCTATTACTCCATGTAATATTGTAGTGTTTACCAATGGATTTTAATTATATCACTTTATGGCTATGCAAACATTTGAAATCAACAGAAGCAATATACCATTTTATTGGATGAGGAAACAGATACAGACATAGTCAGTGGCTTGGCCAAGGATAAGCTCCACTAAGCAATAGTGCTAGGACAGGAGCCAGATTTGATTCCTAGTCCATATGTCTTTCACAAGATTGAAACACATACCACTAATCTCTTCCATCTTTCACTTTAATCTTTCCTTTCTCTTTCACTTTATGTACAGATTGTTTAAGTAGCATTCATGCATTTGCTTTAATTATTTGTGAAACAAATCTAAGTGAAACTGTGGTACCTATATATTTCTATCTTGAATGAGAGAAAGAAGTGAGGTACAAAATCTGATTTTCACCAGCTAGACATATATGGTTATTTATTCACTCTAGGAATATTGTGTTGTTGAAAACAACCTTAACAAAAATGTGGAAACCTTTCAAAAAAGTACCAAAAGGAATTGGATTGATTTGGGAGGGGCATTTATGTAATTAATTTGTCTAATATTTAATTTTTATAATTTTCAAAAATTCAGAAGCATAAAAAATACAACAAATACCTTTATCTCTACTACCTAGATTTAAGCATTATTTTTAAACTTTTCTGTATCATTTCAGTTAGTTGCAGAAAACAGAACACATCAATCATAATCACAACCTGTTTCTACATAATTCTATTATAGCACTTAAAGCAGTATTAAGATTGAATTTGTTTTATATTCATAGTTGAGATTCTAACTCTTAATTTGAGAAAATTATACAACTTATATTGTTTTTCAGACCTCCTTTACCATTTGTCATCTTACTGTTTGGGTTGAACTCTGTGTCTTCTTTCTTCATTGCAATTGTTATTATCTGGCTTCTGAATTGTTTTCTTTTATCTTGAAAGACAAATATATTTACAAGGTTATACTTACATCTTAAAACCTCATGTTGATTAATTAACACCCTCTATAATCACTCTTAAATCTATATTTATATTTATGGGTGTGTCTAATCAAGAAAAATAATTTTACATTTACATAAATGGAAAATATGAATATTTTAGTCATGTTATTTTCACATTTTTCCTATTCATGGTTAATTTACCTGAATGTTCTAAAATTTGCATTTTTTTTTGTTGGAACCAGCAATCATTCCAGTTAGATGTTCTTATTGATAATGACAATACTTTTTCATGGAATGTTATTTACTTTTTCAAAAGAGAGTTGATTTCATTGTTTATGACTCTTTCCATTCCAGAGTAACAGCTCATTCAGAAGTGCTATTTTAAGAACTATCCTAATGTTTTACATAGAGCTATTCCAGCTTTTGTTTTTGTCTCATAATCAGGAGTATTAAGGGTAAGGATCAAACTATACATTTTCTAGGGAAGTGGTAGAATTCTCACGTTCCGTTTAGGATGCCTGCATTCCATTAGTAGCCAAAGCATTGCAAGCAAAGCCACCACTTGAGTTTCAGTGGATATGTTTTTAATGGGTTGGACATATTTTAGCAATGTCTACGCTAAAAATACAAACTGGGGAGAAAAAAGTGTGCCAATCAACTTAAAAGGAATCACCTAATGAAAACCCTGTCAACCACAGTGACCTTCCCATTGTGTTTGGGAGCCAGGGTTACCAAGTTCTGTATTCAGGGACTACTTCAAATGTCATATCTTGTGAATTATAAAGTGATTCTTTTTTGTTTCTACTTAGATCTTTACTAATACAGGATATAATGGTTCTGAATGCATGCTTTTCACTATAATAATAAAGATAATAAAAATAACTAAATTTTACTTAAAGATTGTTGTTGTTGTTGTTGTTGTTAGATATTGTTTTTGTTCTGACTCATAGTGACCCTACCGACAATCACCCAATCCTAGGCCATTGTGAAATACCACCCGGTCCTAGGCCAGTGTCACAAATGCTCTGCTTGTGCCCGTTGTTGTAGTCACTGTGTCATTCCTTCTTATGAAGGGCTTTCCTCTTGTTCAGTGTCCCTCTATTTTACCAAGTTTGACGTTTTTCTCTAGGGAACTGTCCTCTCTTGACATGGCCAAAGTACATGACACAAGCAGAATTCTGGCTGTGCTTCTAAGACAGATTTTTTGGTTCTTTCGGCAGACCACAGTGCTTTCAATATTGCTCTTCAGAACGATCATTCTAAGGGACTGTCTTCCTTATTCAAGGTCCAACATTCACAAGCTTATACAGCAATTCAATATACTATGTTTGGAGTCAGATGCACCGAACTCTTCAGAATAACATCCTTCCTTTTCAAGACTTTGAAGATGTTCCAGATAGCAAATCTACTCAATGTAATACTTTTTTAATCTTTTTACTGCTGTTCCCATAAGTATTGATTGTGGATTCAAGCAAGGCAGGATTCTCAACTATTACTTTTTTCCCTCCATTAAGTTCAATGTTTCTTTTGGCCTCATTGTGAGCGTAATTCTTTTTCTTTTCTTTTTTTTTACGCATAACTGCCCTGGTGGTTGGAATACGAGGCCCAGCCTTTCCTCCTGTGAGCGGGAGTTGAACCTCCATCCCAGTCCCGTGCACCACCACTACACCACCAGGGCTCAGTGTGAGCGTAATTCTATTAGCCTAATTGTGAGTATTTTACTTTTCTTTGCATTGAGTTGTCATGTATATTGAAGGTTGCAATACTTGATCTTCATAAGCAAATGCTTTTAAGTTCTCTTCACTCTTAGCAGTTGAAAATCAAGAAATGTATGTGCCAAGGTTGCATCCTGTCACTGTATTTATTCACTCTGTAAGTTGAGAAACTAATCAGAGAAGCTGAACTATATGAAGAAGAAAATGACTTCAGGTTTGAATGAAGGCGTAGTAACAAGCATATGTAAAGTGTAAAGTGTAAAAGTTTTTTACACTTTTGTAAAGTTTGGGGGTGTTTTGTTTTGTTTTGTTTTTTGCCTATTTTTCAGAAAATAAGCTAACAACTATGTTCTGTGAACACCCCCAGCCCAACCCCATGCCCAGGATAAAAGCAGAGATAAGGAGGGCTGTCTACTAAGCAAGTTGACTGTGAAAGTACAACATTTCATAGTAAGTCATGTACAGCATCCCAGAAACTTTCATTGTCATATCAATCTTGGATAGCAGCTACATATACCGTACATCTTAATAGATCAGGCTCTTCTACGATACAGTCTCTCCTTCCTCAGGAAATAAGTACCTACCTACAGGGTTTACTTTCACGTTCCCCCTAATCACATAAAATTACAAAAAGTTTGGTTTGGAAAACGGACAGCAAAGAAAAGACTGCATTGCTTTAGACTTTGTCATGTTCCGCTTTGAAGAATGTCTCTATTTCCAAAATAAAGCTCTGTTCTCCGTTGAGTCTTTTCACCATCGGTCACAGTCTATACCAAGAAATGTGGACAACCACCTGGCCAACTGATTGGAAGAGATTCATATTTGTGCTTCTTCCAAAGAAAAATTACTGAATAAATATAGAAATTATTTTTAAAACATAGCATTACAATCACTTCATTTTCATTCGATATTGTGTCAATTTGGTTCTGCTCAGGATTCTCAGTCTCCTAATTCCCTGATGTAACCTAACATAAATGTGATTGAATCTATGATGGGCTCTTCAATGAGAAATTAAACAGTTGTGGGACAATTAGAGTAGAATTTTACCTCTTTAGTACTGTCACAGCCATGATACAGTGGAAAGAAGTTTCCTCTACTTTCTGCTTCAATTTACAGACTCTGTAGGAAGTCTTCTTACATCTTGCTATACTGGATTCTGTATCTGCTACATTCTCTTTCAATGTCTCCTGACACTGGGAGTTGTCATTGATCTACTACATTGCTCCCCAAACTCAGGTTCATAAGACTCAGTGGTCACAAGTCTGACTTGTTGTCTGGTTCATTTTCCTGCTTTCTATTTATGAACCCCAACAGCTGCACAAATTAGGAAAGCCTCCAGTCTAACATCTGGAATTAACTGCTTATACAATTGTGTGATCTGTCACTTGTGGTATTACAGTGAGTTCTGTGTTACTGCAATGCTGGAAGCTCTATGAGTGATATTTCAAATATCAAAAATACCATAAAAATGAAACAGATTTGGGACAAGTTTCCAGACTAAGAGCAGACTATGAAGAAAAAATAGACTGTCCATTTATGAGAAATTAGCAACTGAGACTCATGAATAGCATCAAAATGTCAGATAGTGAAAATCGAATTAATAGAAGCAGAATGTTGTCCAAGAGAGTGGGCACACAAAACATGAAGACACAAAATATGAAGGAAAAGGTAGACCATGATTATATGGATGCTGTATTAGCTTTGGGCACAAAGTCTTTAAGGCCAAACTTTGCTGATTGGATGTGACTCAAACTGAGAAGCAACAGCTGAAATATCAACTAATCACCATAGCCTGAACTATAGAAAACAAGAATGTAGCAACCATCTAGCTCAGGAGCAACAAAACCCACCATAAAAGAAGCTCACTTGCCTGTGCGATCATGAGGTGCTGAAACTATCAGGCAGCAGGCATCAAAGAACAAAAATCAAAATCAATGGACCAAGTAACACCCCATATCGCTGAAGACAAATGGGTACAGAGGCAAACAAAAAGATGGTACCCAGCTACCAAAGGACTGAATGTCTAGAGTCTCAAAGACTTGAAGATAACTGAGTTGCCATTCAGCATGGAGACAGCAAAGTCCACATGGAAGAAGCACACCATCACGGGTGATCAAGAGGGCCCAAAGGGAGCAGATATCGAGCATCGAAGAACAGGAATCACTTCATTACGAGTGAGGGGAGGGGCAGGATGGGGACCTAAGGCCCACTGGTGGGTAATTGGCCACCCCCTTACAGGGGAGAAACAGGAAGGAGACAGACTAGTCAGAGTGCAGCCAGGCAGTGATGATAAATACAAGTTTCCTCTAGTTCCTGAGGTCTCCCTTCCCCCCAACAATCATGATCCCACCTCTACCTTGCACATCCGGATGGACTGGAGAAGGTACACTAGTGGAGAGGGGGTCTGGAGATATGGGAAAATCAGGATGGATGAGCCCCCTTGGGCCGGTGGTTACAATGGAACTACTGGATGGGTGGAGAGAAGATGGGGTAGAGACGGAACCAGCTGCAAGGATCTACATATGACCTATCTGGAGGACGGGCACGGGGGAGTGGGCTGAGGGAGGTGTCGGGCAGGGTAACATATGACAGAATAATAATTATTTATAAAGTATGGAGGGTGGATGGGAGTGAGAGAGCAGGGGAAGAGAGGACGGGTTGGAGGAACCGACACCAGGGGCTGTGGGAAAGGGCGACTGTTTGGAGAATGATGACGGCAGCAGACATGCGAGGGTTCTTGTCACAGTATGTTTATTTATGTATTGGAAATATGATGTAAGAGCCCCCAATAAAACAAAGAGCTGACACCAAGGACTTCAGTAGAAAGCAAATGTTTTGAGAACGTCGAGGGCAACAAATGTATGCATATGCTTGACATACAATGGATGAATGGATGGATTGTGATGAGTTGTATGAGCCCCCAATAAAATGATTTATAAAATTTAAAAAAATGATTTTTAATTAAAGAAAACACTTTCTAACATGTCAACCCTAAAAGAAAAGAAAACAAGAATGTAGTGGAAGTGGAAGTTTTAAAAAATGAAGTGGATCACATAAACATCAGCATTCTAGGTGATGCTGTTAGTGGCTATTATGTCACGTGACCCATACCAACCCTATGCCCAACAGGATGAAACAGTGCATGGTTCTGAATCAAACCTGCAATTGTTCCCTTGTCTATGCGTATTGATGTTTGAAAATCCATCTTCTTGAAAGCCTTCCTTTCTTCACTACGCCTCTGCTTTGCCAAGTACGATCCCTTTTTTTCCAGGTCTCCCTGACAACATATCCGAAGTATGGAAGACGGCTCTTGCCATCCTTGCCTCTAAAGAGCACTGACCTCATTTCTTCAATTACAGATCGAACTATCCTTTAAGCAATCCATGGTACCTTCAGTACTCTGCAGCACCACAATTCAAATGCATCTATTTTTCTAAGATATTCCTTATTTAATATCTAACTTTCACATTCACTTGCTACAATAGAGAATACCATCACTTGCGTCATGTGCAACTTAGTCCTCGAAGTAACATCCCTGCTTTTCAATAATTGAAATAGGTCTTGTGCAGCATATTTGCCTAATTCAATGCACCTTTTGATCTCTTGGCTGTTTCTTTTTTTAAAATCATTTTATTCGTGGCTCAAACAACCCCTATTACAATCCTTATGTCCATTCATTGTATGGCAAGCACACTTGTACATATGTTGCCCTCATCATTCTCAAAACATTTGCTTTCTATTTAAGCACATGGTATCAGCTCCTCATTTTCCCCTCCATTCATGCTCCCCCATCCCGCATGAATCCTTAATAATTTATAAATTATTATCGTGGTCACAAAGGCTGGTATGCTTCTTGCATGTGGGCTTTGTTGCCTCTGAGCAAGATGGCTGCTTGTTTACCCTGAAGCCTGTAAGGTCCCTGCATATCTTTTGATAGCTGGGTACCATCAGTTTCTTTACCACAATTTCTTATGCGCACATCATGTCGGAAAGGGGAGCTTTATGGAATGCCAATTTAATAGAACAAAGTTTTCTTGGTTTGAGGAAGTACTTGAGTGGAGGCCTAATGTCCATTTGTTGCCTTGATACTAACCCTATAAATATATGCACATAGATCTATTTCCCCATCATCAAATATAAATATATTTACCTATGCACATGCCTGTATTTAAACCTCTACAAAATGTCCTTTGCTTCCTATTTCTTTCCTCCATTTCCTTTTACTTTTTTCTTGTCCCACTATTATGCTCAGCCTTTATTTGAGCTTCACTCATTTCTCTTGGTTACCAAATCCTTGATCAATCCCCACCAGCCCTTTCATGCCTTCCTTGCCACTGACTTTGGATCACTTGTTGTTCTCTTATCACTGAGTTGGTCAGCACCACCTCATTTCCCCCAACATTCCCCACTCCCAAATCTCTCTGGAAACATCTGTCCCATTGTTTTCTCCTCCAGATTAATCATCCAGCCTATCTCATTTAGAGAGTCCTGCAGAGATAATAATGTGGACCAAAAAAAGACATAAGAAGATCAAATGACAAAAGAACACAAACCAAAGGCAAGGGAAAACAAACAATGTACAGAAAAAATAAACAAGTAAATTAAATAATAATAATAATAATAAAGAAAAACCTTTAAGTAGTTCAAGGTCTACTTGCTGACCTCTAGGAGTGTCCTCCGGTCGAGTCTGGTGGGGTTCCATGCCCTGGTTCCAAAGTATAACCTTGTCGCTCCCCCAGGATCTCCATGCTCTGATCCCCATGAGGGTCTGCTGCAGGCGCTTAGAGTTTTGCCTCAGTGTGATGGGGTCAGACTGGGTGCAATTGACACTGTGTCTCCAGTGGTCACAGGTCAGCAAGGAGTGTCTTGTTTCATAGTACAGCCTGCCATATGGTGGCTGTTCCGAGTGGAAATATCATCCTCAAGGGTTGCTGGGCCAGCATGCACTCCACTCTCTCTTCCTCCCCTTTCATTTGCTCCCATGTGCTCTGCTCAGCCATGCTGCTCTCCCCAAGCTGTAGCTTCAGTGCTGTCCTCTGAAGCGAATTCTTCACAAGGGAGGAGTGGTTGTCCACACAGTTGGGATTAGGACTGGCCCATCACATTCCTCAACTGACTCCTCACTCCATGCCATCATGCTGCATTCATATCCAGGAACCCCTGGTTTAAGTCTGGTCCCTCTTTCCCTGTGGAGATATAAAAAATACCCTTCCACTGGGTGGATTAGTGCCCTGTTCCCACACTACCCATTGCTACCCGCCCCCCCCACACACACACATTTTAGTTGGCTAACATATATGGTCCGAGCTTTGATCTGGCCCCTGCCATACTACCTGGACTACACCCTGGAGATTTTTGTAGGCAGTTGCTTTTTCCCTATCCCCCTTTTGCATTTTTAAGCTTACCTTAGCATATTCCTGTTGTATTTTTCCTTTTACACTTGGTTTGCTTCAGTTAGCATGATTTCCTCCAGTTCTTCCCATGCAGGAATATGCTTTATTCATTCATCACTGCTTTTCAGCGGGGTGTAGTATTCTATTGTATATATGGACCACAGTTTTTTTAATCCATTCACCTGTTGATGGAAATTTGGATTGCCTCCAACTCCTTGCGATTGTAAACTGTGCTGCTGTGAACATTGGAGCACAGATGTCTGGCAGTGGTTTGTTTCTTACCTCTTCTGGGTATATGCCCAGTGAGGAGATTCCTGGGTTCCATGTTAGCTCAATTTCCATCTGCTTTACAAATCACCAAATCAGTTTCCATAAAGGTTGTATATACCTACTGGTTCACCAGCAGTGGATGAAAGTTCCTATCTCAACATAGCCCCTCTAATACATGTTTTCTGATTTTTTGAATTGGGGTATCTTTAAGGGTGTTAGGTAGTATCTCATAGTTTGCACTTCTCTTATGACTAAGGATCAGGACCATTTTCTCATATGTTTACTGGCCATTTGGATTTCTTCCCCTGTGAAACTTCAGTTCCATTCTTTTGCCTGTCTCCTCAGTGGACCATTTTGTTTTCTCTTATAAAAAGATTGCAAAGTGTTGGAGATTTTAGTAATAAGGACTTTGTCTGAGCTGTCATTGCTAAAGAAGTTTTCCCAGTGGTGGGTCCTCTTATTACACTCTTGGCAAATTCTTTCGATGTACTTAGGTGGTTTTTCTTCAGTATAGCCCACTTGTCAATTTGTGACTCCTCTGTATTTGTATCTTTTCATATTTCTGATAGATTATGTGTCCCCTGTGCCAAGTTTTCAGGTTTTCCCTGATTCCCTCACTAATCACCATAATTCTTTGGGGTTTTACCTCAAGGTCTGTGATCCACCATTTGTTTATTCTTGTGCATGGAGTGAGGTAAGGGTCTTGCTTCATTTCTCTGCAGGTAGCTTTCTGGTTTTTCCAGCACCATTTATTGAAGAGAGCATCTGTTTCCCATCTGATATTTTGGGGCCCTTATCAAAAATCAATTGCTTGTATGCAGATGTTTTTATTTCTGGGTCTTCAGCTCTTCAGAATATCTTATGTTATACCAGCACCACACTGTTTTGTTATACCAGCACCACACTGTATAATACATGCTACAGTCAGGCAGAACAAGTCCTCCCACTTTGTCCTTCTTGAGGAGTTCCCTGGTAATTCTGTACTTCTTCTCTGACCATATGAAGTTGGTAATCTGCTTTTTTTCCCACTTATTTGAAGAAGGATGGTGGTATTCATATAGGGAGAGCATTGAACTTATCTAGTGTCTTGAACAGAAGTGACATCTTTACTATTCAATGCATGAGAATGGGCATTTCTTGAGGTCACTCTTGGTTTCTTGTAATAATGTTCTATCATTTTCCTCTTACACATCTTTCATCTTTTAAGTCACATATACCACTGACTATTTCAATGTGTGCTTGGCTATTGTGAAAGGTACTAACATTTTAATCGCCTCTTCTGTGAGCTTGTCTGTTGTGTGTAGCAGAACGATAAACTTCTGTATGTTGATCTTGTGTCCTGCCGCTTTGCTATCTTCCTCTGTTGCTTCCAACACTCCACTTGTTGGGTGTAGGGGATTTTCAATGTATAGAATCATATCATCTGTGAAGAATGATCATTTTACCTCTTCTTTCCCTAGTGGAATAACTTTGATATATTTTCTTTGTCTTATGTTGTAAGCTAGGACCTCCAGTACAATGTTAACATGGAGTGGGGACAAGGACCCCCTTCCTTGTCTGGTCTCCATTTCCTGGTGAATTGTTTTTGTCTTTTCTCCACTAACTACCACACTGGTTGATGGTTTTTCATATGTAGCTTGTAGAGTATTGAGGGATTTTCCTTCTATTCCTATTTCCTTGAGTATATTAAAAAATGGGTGTTGGATGTTGTCAAATGTTTTCATACATCTATCAATATTATCATGGGGTTCTTATAATTTTTCATGACAATGTGATTTGCATCCCTGGCATGAATCCCACTTGGTCATGGTGAATCACATTTTTAATGTGATTTTGTATTCTATTGGCCAGTATTTTGTTAACAATTTTTACATCAATGTTCATTGGGGATACTGGTCTGTAGTTCTCACTTCTTGTGGGATCCGTGCATGCTGTATATATCAGAGTTATACTAGCTTCATAGAAAGAGTTTGGGAGTTTTCCATCTTTTTCTATGTCCTGGAAGAATTTGTGGAGGATTGGTGCCAGTTCATCTCTGAATGCTTGGTAGAATTCTTCTGTGATTCCACCTGTCCCAAGGGATTATTTTGTTGATAATCCCTCAATAACATATTTCTTCCATTGCTATGAGTCTGTTGAAGCTCTTGACATCTGTGACAGGTAGGCTTGTTGTGCGATCATGGTCAAAGAAGATATGTAGGTTTGTTGTGACAACATGGCCAATGAACACACATAAGATCAATTGAAGGGTGGAGATTTAAATGGCTTGGTGAGCTCCACCCTGGTTCTCTTGCTCTTGAATCTTCTGACCAGCCAGCTACCTTGTTAGTCCTGTGCCTCAATCTCCAATTTACACTATCCATTGAACATCTAATCCGTGGATTGCGTTGCTTTGAGTTGAGGTTTCTTCAAGCCCTGCTTCGTCACGTTCCTAGAATATATATCTCTTGAGTTGGGGACTGTTGGAGCTGATCATCTGGCTGACTGTTGGTGACCTGCTTTGCTATTTGCTGCTTGTGGCCATAAAGCCTGAATTGCCTTACAGAGGACTACTCAGTGGCCCTGAAGACTTGAAGGACTGCCAGTGTACTAGCTGTCTCATGGAAGTGAGTTGCACTGATCCATTTGCACTGCTTTATAATTTAGGTGTTTATTTTTATGTCATATTTTTCTATCTATGTAAATATATAGATAGAATTATTGGTGTCCTGGTTTTGTTTCTCTAGAGAACTGTTACTTACACAACATCCATCTTGTGTAGTCTAGGAAGGGGTTGTGTATTCAAATATTTGACCATGTCTTTCAAATTGTTGAATTAGCTAGAGTACAGGCCTTCATTGTACTGTTTAATTATGCTTTTGATTTCATTCGTTTCCATTTTAATGTCCTCTGTTTCATTCCTCATCCTTGCAATTTGTTCCTTCCTCTCTTTGGTTTCATTTGCCAGTGGTTTATAGATTCTGTTAATCCTTTCAAAGAACCAACTTTTAGCTGCATCATTTTTCCACAGATTTCCTATTTTCCCCCTCCTGTACCTCTGCTCTAATTTTTATTATTTTTATCATTTTGCTATCAGTAGGGTTGTTCTTTTGACTTTGCTCTAAATAGTGTAAGTTTTGTTCCAGTATATCAACTACAAGCCTCTTGTTCTTGCATTTATTGCTATCAGCCTTCCTCTGATAGATGTCTTTGCTGTATCTCAAAGGTTTTAATCCATCATATTTTCATTCTCATTGGTTTCTAGAAACTTCCTGATTTCATCTTTAATCTGGGTCAATACCCCCTCTTTTTGCAGTAGATAATTATTCATCCTCCAATGTTTTCTTTTGTTTTTTTACCATCCATCTCATAACACAGTCTTATAGCACAGTGATCTGAGAGAGATATCTGTCTAATCTCTATGTTTTTGAATTTACTCAAATTCTACTTGTGTCCCAGCAGGTGATCTACCTTTGAATATCTTCCATGTGTGATTTTTTTTTCATTTGGGTGGAAAGCTTTGAAAATATCAATCAAGCCAAGTCCTCAAATTGTGCCATTTAGATCTATAGCCTCCTTGTTGAGCTTCTTTCCCAGTTATCTGTCTTTTTCAGAGGGGTGTATTAAAGTTACCAAGTATAATTGTTGAGTCTGTGATTTCATTTTTCATTTTTTTGGAGTGTTTGATTATGAACTTCACAGATTTCTCATATATATTTATTCTGCTCTCTGGTTCTTGGTCTAGTGTTCACTTGATAATTATATAGTGCCTCTCTTTGTCTCTTGTTATGACCTGTACCTTAAGTTCAATTTTGTTGATTATTAAGATCGCTACCCTGGGTTTTTTTAATTCGCCTTTGCTTGATATATTTATCTCCAGCTTTTAATTCTCAACCTGTTTTTGTCTGAAAGTTTGAGATGTGTCTCCTATAGGCAGCAAATCGATGGATTATGTTTTTTAAGCCAGTCTGTTGGTCTCTGTTTTTTAATGTCTGAGTTTAGGCTGTAGATATTCATTGTTATTACATCCATCTGTGGACTCTATGATGTCATCTTTTGTGTTGGGTGTTTTCCTACCTACCTATTTCATCCATTCGTATTGTGTGTCTGTGTGGTTCACTTTTGCCTTCTTTCCACTATTGAGCCAATGCTCTCTTGAGCACTGGTTCCTCTTTGTTGTCCTATGGGGGGAGTTGATCTGCATAGCAGTCTCTTATTTGCACTCAGTGAAAGTTGATCTTCTGTCCATACAGGATCAGCAAGTATCTACTGTAGTGTTTGGTTTCTTTTCATATATTACTTGAGTTTTTCCTTATCTGGGAAGACTCTTACTTCTCCATCTATCTTAATAGATAATTTGGCCAGGTATAGTATTCCTGATTTCTTGTTTTCCTTCAATTTTTGGAATACATTACTCAGTTTCTGAACATACTCTTATTGTGGTACCTTGCTTCTCCATAACAGCTCTTATGATCTTTTCTTCATAGTTGGATAATTTAACTATCATGTGTCTTGGTGACATCTTAGGATTCAGTCTGGCTGATGTTCTTTCAGTTTCCTGAATGCTTGCCTGATTTTCATTTATTAACACAGGGAAGTTTTCTTCAACGAATTCCCTGGCTATTTTTGTTGTTGACTTTGTTGTGTCTTATTCCAGTAATCCAATTATTCTAACATTGTTCCTCTTTCTGATAGGTAGATTTGTTGTGCCAACATGGCCAATGAAGATAGGTATGTTTGTTGGGCAAAGATGGCCTATGAACACATGTGAGATTAATTGAAAGGTGGAGGTATAAATGGCTTGGCAAGCCTCACCATCTCTCTCTTCCTCTTGGGTCTTTGGACCAGTGGGAAAGGCCATGGTGAGAAAGGCCAAAAGGAAACCATTAGAACTGCCACTATCTAGGAAAATAGTGAACCAAAAGCAGTACCACATTTCTTGAGAGATTGCAGAGATCAGTGCCACCATCAAAGTCATCAAAGATGCAGGAGTGGTGATTCCTACCACATACCCATTTAACTTATCTATTTGGCCTGTAAAGACAGATGGATCCTGGAGAATGAGAGTGGATTATCGCAAACTTAACCAGGTGGTGACTCCAATTCCAGATGCTGTTCCAGATGTGATTTCATTGCTTGAACAAATAAATACTTCTCCTGGTCCTTGGTATGAAGCTATTGACCTGGATAATGTCTTCTTCTCCATACCAGTCTCAAAGGATCACCAGAAGTAGTTTGCCTTCAGCTAGCCAGGACGGCAATGCACTCACAATTCTTCACCAGGGCTATATCACCTCTTGGACTCTGTGCCATAATTAAGTCTACATAATGTCACTCTAGTCCATTATGCTGATTGGACTCATTAATTAGGATGTACCAAAGACTCTATATTTATTAGTACATTTGCATACAAGAGATTGGGAAATTAACACAACGAATATTCAATCACCCTCCACCTCAGTAAAATTTCTAGGGTTCCAGTTGTGTGGAGCATGGTGAGATATTCCTACTAAAGTGAAGAATAAGCTACTGTGTCTGACCTCTCCAACAATGAAACAGGAGACATGATTGTCCTGGTGTCATTGCACGTGTTTCATAAGTTGGAAGGAGGCTTTATAGACTGGTATCAGACATATGGGCTAATATCGAACTTATGGCTATGGACTGGACGGGGTTGGGATGCTTTATCGATGTTCCTTTCCCCTTGAATGTAAACCTTTCCCTTATATTCATATGTGTATCTTTGAATTTGTTTCTCTAGTCTACCCAGACTAACACAGCCTTCCTTTCGGTTTCAGCAATTCTCCTCTATTACATTACCCTTGATCGATCCCTACCAGACCTCTCACACTCTCCTTACCACTAACTTTGGATCAATTATTATTCTCCTGTCTCTGGGTTGGTCAACACCACCTCCTTTCCCTCACTTCCCCCTCTCCCATGTTCCCACAGAACTATTGGTCCTGTTGTTTTCTCCTCCAGACTGTTCATTCAGCCTATCTTATCTAGATAGACCTGCAGAGATAATAGTAATGCAAAAAAATACAGAAAGAAGAAGTGACAAATGGAAACAAATGACAAAAACAACAGCAAAATAATGTCCAGGAAAAAAATATAACAAAGTAAAAAATTACATATCATAGTACAAAAGAAAAAACTTTAAATAGTTCAAGATCTGTTTGTTGACCTCTAGGAGTGTCCTTCAGTGGAATCCAATAGTGTGTCACACTCTGACTTCAAAGTGTGTCCTTGGCACTCCCTGGGGACCTCCATCATCTGCTCATCTCACTGCTCTGCTGCATGGCCTTAGTATTCTGTCTTGGTGTGATAGGGTCAGACCGATTGCAAAACTGACCCTGTGGCTACAGTGTTGTCTTCTGAAAGGGCCTTGGGTCAGCAAGGGACATTATTCCTCATAGTGGGTCCTCTCTGTGCATTGACTGCTCTGAACAAGGATAGCATCCTCAAGGCTTGCTGGCCCAGGCCCTGTCTTCCTCTCCCTTCATTTACTCCCATGTGCTCTGATCAGATAAGTCCCTCTCCCCAAGCTGCGGCTTAAGTGCTGTCCTCTAAAGTAAATTTTTCTGATTGGAGAGGTAGCTGTTCACGTAGTTTGTATTTGGGCTCAATACTCAAATCCCTTCACTGGCTCCCCACTTCATGCTGTCATGCTGCATTCACTATTAGGTCAGCTTGCGGTGGCTGTTTGCAGCCTGACCCTCCCTCACCTCCTTGAATCAGACATCTGGCTCTCTTACCTTGCAGTCCACACTGCAAAACCTGCTCTGCACTCCCTCAGGACCCAGACATGCCTTCAACCTTCAATTCCCAGTTACCTTACCTTAAATGGGCACCAAGCACCCTAACTATGTACCACAGGCTTTATAAGCACAGCCACTTTTCCACTGGGCACAACTCCCTGGCCCCTGATCTTGTGGACTGTGGGACCATGTCCAGACTAAATACCTCCCCAATAAAAGCTTGCTTTTGTTATAATTTGGTTCTCATTCTTCTCCGGTGGCACTCAATCACTTACATTGGTGCCAAAAACCTGGGAGGAGGCCCTTGCAGGGGCCGAGACTCCCTTGGTGGCCAAGGGTGCTGGTCCACCACAAGGGACACTTCTTCAACCAAACCTCAGCGGTCAATTGACTTTGAATTCCAGTAAGTGCCTGCCCTGCTGCCTTTCCACCTGAGCCCTGCCTACCTGTGTTGAGGCTGCACCAAGCAGGGTCCTCCTCCTTCTTGGAAACCCTTGAATAGAGAGATGTCTCATGGGGGAGATCCAATTCCATTCCATCCAAGTTCTCTCCCAACACAGGGGGTGCCTAGTCTCATGAGTAGAAACCCTTAGAGGTCATGGGGTATCATGGACAATACTGATTCCAAACCTGATGCTAAAACCCCATAAGTTTGTCTGCTAAACAATTTCTCCAAATTGGGACTCTCTGACCATTTTTCACAGAAAGCGCCTAGTCTTCCTTTGTTGTAAGGAATGGCCCCAGTATCTTCTGGATAACCAATCTAAGTGGCCTCCAGAGAATACTTTTGATTTTGCTGTGCTCACAGACCTAGCCAATTTCTGCTGCAATACTGTTAAGTTGCCAGAGGTTCAGAACATTTAGACCTTCTGGCATCTGAGGTCTTGGCTGTCTTTATGTGTCCAATACTCCACCAAACAAAATAGAACCATCCTCTTTCCTAAGCAAAGACCCTGAGTCTTTGGTGCTTCCCCCACAACCTTGTCCAATTGTGGCTTCTGTTAATCCTGCCTCTATTCCTAATTCCACCACCCCTACCACAACCCCTTCTCCCCTACCCCTGCTTTATGTGCTGGCATAGCCTCAGGCGCCACCTTTGCCTCTCCAGGCCCCTACTGTTTTAACTCCGCTATCTCTGCCTCTCGCCCGCCCCGCCCATCTGCCGGAGCTGCTGCTCTTTAGCGGCCCTTCCCACCCGCTGCAGCTGCTGCCTGCCAGCGACCCCCCTCCTATCCTCCACAGCCCCCGCTTCTATCTATCACAGCCACTACTTACAGGTGGCCCTGCCAACTCTGCTGGCCTCGCCGGATCCACCCAGCTGCCACTTCTCAATGGCATGGTCCCTTGTGGTCCGCACTCCGGCTTCTGAGGGACACCACTCTCCCTGACTTCTCCCCTTCCATTTTGTCACCTGTTTCTACCCACACCAGGTCCCACCTTAGTTCCACCCATACCAAATCTCACCTGATGCCTCTTAGAAAGGTTGCTGATGCAGAAGATGTGGTTCGAGTACATGTTCCCTTCTCACTCCAACAACTCACACAAATTGAAAAATGCTTGGGTGCTTTTTCTACCAACTATAGCAATTACATCCTAGAATTCCGTTACTTGACTCAGGCTTATGTCCTGACTTGGCATGATATATAAAGTAATCTTATCTTCCACTCTAACCCCTGAAGAGAAGGAAAGAGTGTATTCAGCTGCTAGGCAATATGCAGACCAGGCCCACCTAGCAGATAACGCTGTCCCAGTAGGACAGACAGCAGTTCCAATGGAAGATCCCGAGTGAGGTTATCAACCAGGACAGTGAGGTTATCAACCAGGACAGGCAGGAAGAGCACGTTGAGATATGCTCATCCGCCGCCTAGTTCAGGGTATGGAAATAGCCTTCCTTTGAAAAGTTAAAGAAAGTAACCCAGATGAAAGACAAAAACCCTGCCCTTTTCCTTAGCCATCTCCAGGAAGTACTTACCCAGTATACTAAGTGAGACCCAGATTCCAGCCGTGTCGCCGTGCTTATCTCCTATTTTCTCTCCCAATCTGCCCCAGACATACGATGGAAATTAAAGAAGTCTGAGGAGGGCACCCGAACCCCATTACAGGCGCTGGTAAAAGTGGCCTTTAAAGTTTTCAATGCCCGCCAAGAGGCCACAGATTCTGCCCACCATTCCAGGTTACAGCAGAAGGTGGCGCTGCAGACCCAGGCTCTAGTGTCAGCCCTAAGGCTTACAGGGATGGGGCAGGGAAAGCTCCTCCACATTAAATGCGACACAGCTCCACCAGGAGCTTGTTTTAAGTGTGGTAAGGAAGGCCACCCCTCCCTCCAGTATCCCAACCCTGGACAACCCACCAAGCCGTGCCCCACATGCCGCCAATCGGGGCATTGGAAGTCTGCCTCTCAACTTGCAGGCTTCCTCCAGGCATCTCCACACCCGGAGTCAGCAGAAGCTGAAAAACCGTCCTTCCCGGCTTTGAATTGTTAAGGTTAGCTGACGATTGACGGCGCCTGATCTCAGAAATCTCAATTACTCTTGCCGAGCCCAGGGTCATTATCCAGGTAGCAGGTAAGTCCATCTATTTCCTTTTGGACACAGGGTCTACCTACTCTGTGCTTCCTTCTTACACCGGGCACACTCTTCCTTCCACCAGTCCTGTAATAAGTTTGATGATACCTCCTCAAGGCCAAATAGAACTCCCATTTTGTCATGTGTTTTAAATAACATCCCTTTTTCATGCTTCTTTTTAATTATCCCTTCCTGCCCAGTTCCCCTTCTTGGAGGGATATCCTACAGTGCTTCAACACCTCCATTTCCATAACACCTCAAGTACTTCTTCCCAATCCTCTCCTTCTAGCTGCCATCCTCACCCGCAGCTCAGAGGATCCAGTCGCTCTAGCAGTTGTACCCCCTCCTCAGGAGGCCCTTAATCATGAGGAAAACTACCTATTCCAGGTTAACCCTCAGGTGTGGGACCTTTCAACACCTATAATTGCCTTCCACCATACTTCCATAACCATTAAATTAAGGAACCCTGAGGTGTTTCCTTCCCACCCGCAGTTTCCTTTAGCACAGACAACCCTGATGGGTCTCCAACCTATTGTTATTCACTTGTTGCAACAAAACATCATGGTACATATAAACTCTCCATGCAATACATGTATACTTCCTGTTAAGAAGCCAAATGGTCAGTAAAGATTAGGCCAAGACCTACATCGTATCAATGAAGCAGTTGTTCCCATACACCTCATAGCCCCTAACCTGTATACCCTTCTTACTGACATCCCTGAAAACACCAAGTATTACACCATCCTGAACTTGAAAGACACATTCTTTTCCATCCCATTGCATCCTGACACTTATTTCCTTTTTGCTTTTACCTGGCCTGGCCCCCAGTCCAAAGTCACTCAGCAACTGACTTGGTAAGTCCTTTGCCTAAGAGTGACCACCGCATCGTTAAACCTCTTGGATATTAAAGGGTACCGAGTTTCTCACACTGAGGCTCAGCTCTGCCAATAGACTGTAACCTACCCTGGAATTTCCCTCTCACCCAAGGGCAAGTCTCTCACAACATGCAGGGTTTGGGTTCTCCAGGACTTGGTACCACTGGGAAATGCAAACCAAATATCTTTTAGGCTTTGTGGGATATTTTCAGTTGTGGATCCCCAAAATTGCCATCCTACCCAACCCTCTACATGAGGCAGCTAAACTACCCCACAAGGACCCCTCTCTAACCCTGCCATCATCATCATATTGCTTGGTGTCCCCATATTAGTATTTCCTACTACCTCGACTCCCCTCCATCTGTTTACCAATGAGAATCAAGGGATGGAGTTGAAGTTTTGTGCCAGCAGATTGGGCTCACACACCAGGTAGTCACCTACCTCTCTAATTTGCTGCATGTTATCATCTGAGGTTGGCAACCCTGCCTGAGGGCTCTAGCAGTGGCATCTGAACTCATCCATCAGCCTCTAAAATTAATCACTGCTTCTGTCCATATCGCTTGACTGGCCTTTTAACTCACCACACATTATGTCTTATAAGCGCTTCTCGCATATAGGTATTTCATTTATTGTTTATTGATCAACCACATGTTTCCCTCCAGACTTGCTCCCGCCTTAACCGAGCCACCTTGTTTCCTATCCATGTTCCAGGAGAGGAACCTCATAGCTGTGGTCAAATGATAGAGGTATATATACCTGTACCCAAGGGGAAACCTGCAGTTCCAGCCCCTATGGTTTCCTCAACTCAACTTTTTTTGTAGACAGCAGTTCCCTGGTGGACGAACAGGGAATCAGGCAGACCGCATATGCTATAAAAGGAGTCTTGTTATCCCTGGGCACCACCTCACAAGAGGCAGAACTGGTAGCTTTAACCTGAGCCTTAAAACTTGCAAAAGGCATCACAATCAATGTGTATACAGATTCTAAGTATGCTTATCTCATTGCTCACTCTCATGCAGCCATTTGGGAAGAGGCGGGACTTTTATCCAGCAGTGGATCACCGGTGGTCAATGGCTCCCTCATAAAAAAGTTTTCTACAGGTCCGTTGTTTGCCCTCCAAAGAAACCATAATCCACACCACGAGTCACCAGAAGGGATCAGACTCCATTTCCCTAGGCATTGCATGGGCAGATGCAGTAGCTTACAATATTACTTTCACAACCACCCTGCAGCTTTAGTCCCATGCCTTACTTTCAACACTCCACCTTCAACCCTCGACCCCTGCTCTTGCTCCAGTCCTACCCCCTTTTACTGAATGGCAGCCACTGTATACAGAGGAGGAAAAAATTTGCCTACATATCAAAAAGAGCCACCACAACTCCAGAAGGAGGGATTTACCCCACTCCCAAAGGGTTCCTTTCTTATCTGAGGTTCACAAGACCTTACATATTGGAACAAAGGCCTTGGTTCATTTTTTTTAACAACCCCTAATTGAGTCAATGGGACTCTGGGCAGCAAACAGGTTCACTCAACTTGTGATGCCTACAAAGCTGCAAACACAAAAGGCAGCTTCCAGCCACCAAAAAATCTCTACCAGCTAAGGGGACATCTCCCAGTAGAAGACTGGGAAGTACACTTCACTCATCTGCCCCGGCACAAATATCTTAAGTACTTACTGACCCTTGTAGATACTTTTTTAGGATGGATTGAGACCATCTTGAAAAGCAACAGCAGATGTGGTTGCTCAAAATCTACTTGAAACCATCATTCCCAGGTTCAAACTCCTCTACTCCATCCAGTCTGACAATGGCCCAGCTTTTATCTCCCAGGTAGTTCAACAAGTATCATCACTGGAAGCTACATATTCCGTACCCCCCTCTGGCATCCGGTCAGGTTGAGCGAGTCAATGGTCTGCTAAAACTCGAGATAACAAAACTCTATTTGGAATTGCACCTTTCATTGCCGACTCTCCTTTCCATTGCAATAACCCACCTTTGCACCTCCCTTGAGCTCCAATGGATCTTAGCCCATTTGAAATTTTGTATAGAAGGCCATATATGTTATCCTATTCCCTACGAACCACCAAGTCCCCACTGGTGTCATTTCTACCCACCCTGTCTTTGCTCCGAAAGTTTCTCATGTCTTTTGCTAACCAGCACCTCCCAGAAGCTGAGGACGCCCTCCTCAGATCTTACAAACCCAGCCTATCTCCTGGTGACCAAGTGCTCCCAAAGCCTCCTCATTCACCTGGTCTCAAGTCTTGGTGGGAAGGACCTTACACTGTGATCCTGACCACCCCATTGGCAGTTAAGATGCTGGGCTTGCCCAGGTGGTATCATCTAACATGAGTCAAACGATCCCCCCCAGGACCTGATCCCACAGACACGTGGACCTACAGCCCCATCTGTCCAACTTCACTCCACCTAACTAAAGCTGCCCCTAGATGATTCCAGTGTTCATCTTAACTTTTTTACTCTTCACCCTCTTATCATGTGTCTTCGAAGGAGGCTTTATGGCTACCGCTCCAGCTGAATGGACCGCTGGTCAAAAGGCCTGTTTAGGGCTGGGTTACATTGTGCTTTGCTCTTTCTTCTTTCTTTTCAGTTGCTGGCTTATATAAGTACTATAAACCCTCTGCCTAGCCACCAATGGCAGTTTGTGGAACTAAAACTTGGATTGATAGCTTCAGAACCCATTCACAAGTCATTTGCAAAAAATACTGACAGTCTGAAGGCCACCAGTCTCGTGTCATTATCTGTCCAACGCTTCCATGGCACCCCTGAAATGTTCTCACACCCTCTCTTTTGTTCCTTTATGATCAGGTTAAGTCTAGTGGTTGTAGCACTAAGTGGGTAAAGGGAAATGGAGCTTCTACCTGGAATACTTGTGTAATGTGCATAAATACCAGTTTGATCCGCATGGCAAATGGAAGCCTCCTCACTGGTAACCATAAAAACAACACCTTAACCTCCCTGATCCATGGAATGCTCGCGGGCAAACAGGTGTCCCTGGAAAAATCTACTGGTGTCCTAGGTACTCATACCCTTGTCAGTCTCTATATATCTATCTATTGAGCTTCCAGCTTAGCTGACCAGACCTGGCTAATCCAGGAAGAACTCCAGGAGCAGATTACAGGACAAAAGTCCATGGGAAAGGTTTTCTTGGCTCACCGAAGGGGCAGCCCTTCTCAGCAACACCGATGAAGTTAACCTTTCCCCCCTTTGTAGATCTCCACTGGTGCTAGTACCTCAGCCTCACCATGCAATTGGGTCAAAACAACTGACATCTTCTTGCCAGTGGTTGGGAGTCCCCCTGTGCCATAACCCTCTTTTGCAAAAATGGCCCTTTGGCTACTTTGACCCTGGATGAAATTGTAACAACACTGCAACCTTATTTTTTCCCTGAATGCCCCCTCCCTACCAGGAGGATTTTTCTGGTGCAATGGCACCCTAACAAAAAGCCGTTCAACTCCTTCTTCATCTCACTTGTGCATGCTGATCACTCTATTCCCCCAGCTAACTATGTATACTGTTCCTGTAGTAACGGCCCTTCAAGGGCCCTCTTACAATGCAATCAGGCATAAGAGATCAGTGTTCCTTCCCGCAATGGTGGGACTAGCAATGGCCTCATCCTTCCTAGGCTGGGGGTTAGGGACAGGAACCCTGTCCACTCACTAGGCTCCTTCCAAAGTTGGTCCTCCAAGTTGCAAGAAGCATTTGAGAACACCACACTCTCATTAAATCTTCTACACCGACAAATAGCATCCTTAGCTAATGTAGCAAAGCCACAGGGCTCTTGACCTCTTAACAGCAGAAAAAGGAGGCACTTGCATGTATTTAAATGAAGAGTGTTGTTACTACTTTAATGAATCAGGACTGGTTGAAAGCAGTATTACCAGACTGTACGAATTAGAAAAAAAGATTAGTGCCCAAAGCCCTGGCTTACAACGGGGAAGTTGGATGTTTAACACACTCAACAGCTGAGTAACCCCATTAATAACTCCCCTCATAACTATTTGTGTTCTTTTGCTCCTATCCCCGTGTTTGCTAAGATTCCTCCATAACTGAATGCAAGAAATTTATCGAATTGCCATTAATCAAATGTTACAGCCCCCTTCTGACATTCCCAACACTTAAAACTCCTCCCCACTTCTGCCCGAACCAGCATTAAACATCCTGGAAGAGTCGTCCCTATTACCAAAGAGTTGGGAATGTTAGGATGGCTTATGGTGGCTATTTTAGGTCTGACCCGCCCCAACCTCCTTGGATCAGACATCTGGCTGAAGCAGCACTCCCTAACCTTGTAGTCTACTCATGCAGCCCTCCCTAACTTTGCAGCCCACTACTCTGTGCCCATCTACTCTGCACTCTGTCAGGACCCGGACATGCCTTCAGCCTCTAATCCCATTACCTTAACTTAAATGGGCACCAATCACCTGAACTTTGTACCCCAGGCTATATAAATGCAGCCATTTTCCCACTGTGCACAACTTCTTCTGCCCCAGACCATGGGACCTTGCCTGGACTAAGCACCTCCCCAGTAAAAGCTTGCTTTTGTTATAATTTGGTTCTCATTCATCTCTGGTGGCACTCGATCACCTTACATTCACATCCTGGAACACGGCTTAAGTTTGGTCCCTCTTTTCCTGTGGAGATATAAGCAATACCCTCTCCTGGTGGGTTAGTGCTCTGTTCCCTGGCTACACATTGCTCCCTCCCCTCCCTCCACTCCCATTTAGTTGGATACTATAATGGCCCTGGATTTGATCTGGCCCCTGATGTACTACCTGGAATTCATCCCAGGAATTTTTGTATATATTAGCTTTTTCCCTATGCCCCTTTGCATTTCAAAAAACATATTTCTGATGCTCATAGGAAGTGAGACACAGCTCCTCTATCTATCTCCAGGTGAGTCTGCCTAAATGCAGATACGGCCACAAAGGAGTACCAGGTGTGAAAACTGTTGTCCATGCTCTTCCATACTTTAAGAAAAAATTTTAATTGTAATTAGAAATAAATATTTCACAGTATATAATTATATATCGCTTTGTGATTAATCACTATGCTATAATTATGTTAATTTTTAACAGTGAAAATACATCCTGCATATCAGATATTTGCATTAGGATTCATAGCAGTAGCAAAATTACAGTTATGAAGTAACCCTAAAATTAATTTTATGGTTGGAATCAACACAACATTAGAAATGGTATTAAAGGGTCATGACCTTAGGAAAATTGAGAACTACTGCTTTAGAGATAGGTCAATTAGACAATAGTCATTGTGTTTGATTTATTAGAATCAGGTGATTTCTCTTCTCTGAACATATTATGTTCATCTTTGGAAAAACCCATTTCCAGTTCTGCTGAACTCAGAGCAATTGAAAATCTGCTTAGCTCTTTGAACACCTTCAGGAATTGCATAATTATCATATGCTATCTCATGAAATATTGGGATATAACACAATAGCTGAAATGAATGACACATCTGGTTGTTTGACACTTTTTCTCTTGGCAATATATGTTTTTTCACTGATGGAACAAACTCAAGGGAATGAAAATGTAATATATCATCAAAAGCATAATGGGACTGAACCCCGGTGGCATAGTGGTTGTGCACAGGACTGCGGCCCACTGGGTTGAAGGTCCAAATCCAGCAGCGCTCTCCAGGAGCTAAGACTGGGCCTCCTACTCCCACCACTAGGGGACAGTGATGCCCCCCCACCCAAAAAAAAGAAAGATGTAAGAATTTAAAGCATAATGAATGTTATCATATAAAAGAATAAATATTGCAAGCATAATTCTGTCTAATTTTTATACCTATTAGCAGAATAAAAATTACTATGGACACTTAGTACACCATTGCTGTAATGAATGTTAAAAAATGAATGTTAAAGTATAAAACTGTAAATTTGTGATTTCTACATTCCACCTCAGAACTTTAATTACAAGTGCCATTTTAACAACCAGTTTGCCAAACGCAGCAAAAAAGTGTTAATCAGTTCTGTCAAACTGACGGAATTCTGACGGAATCCCACCCTGGGTAGGTGACGTTATTCCAATTTATAAATGAAAAAATTGAAGCAATACTTATTCACTGTACAGTAACTTCTAGCCTTTTGTTTGTTTGTGTTTGGAGCTTCAATCAAACCTCACATGAGTTAATGTTAGAAAAAGATATTTTTTTGCCACCCTACAACAGTTTTATTGGCAAACACTTCTCATATCTTACAATTCAATACTTCAATCACATTCAGTCGCCACAGTCAGTTTTAGAACTTTTTCATTCTCATATTTATTAGCCCCCCATTTACCCTAACCTTCCCTGCCACACCCCCAAAGGAGCCATCAATGTAGTTACTGTCTGTATAAATTTATCTATCATAAATTTCTTATACCAAAAATATTTAAAAACAAAAACTAACAAGAATAACAGTGTAAAATGGATAAAATCTCAATTAAAAATAAAACAAGACATTAAAATATTAAAACTAGAATGTATTTAAGTAGATCATAAGGAAGATCAAATCAGGGGGTGCTAAATTTTACCTAACTGCATCTGCAACCATCCAATGCATTGCGTATCTTAGCAAGGCTAATTGCATCCCAGAGAAGATTCATCAGAGGCTGAATCCCCGTGTATTTCATAAAAGGCTAGTTATTTTTTGATGTTTTGTCCAAGACATAAATGAGTTTTTATGTTCTCTTAAGGGAAAATGGTGGTAACATCCACATTAAAGGAGATGAAACACATATCAATGATAGATCCATTTTTGTTTATTCTATTTACCTGTTCCATACAGAAGAATCTCTAACTCTTGTTAAAATTCATGGATATGAGTTTCATGTTGCTAATGAAGTTGCATGTTTTTGAAATCTAGTATGTCCAAGTCAACTGATTTCTCTAAGGAGCCATAAGATGAGTGACCTCCTAGCTTAGTATGCATTCTATTGGAATTCATAGAAAAAAAATTGACATGCCTTCATGGATCATACACTCGAGCTCTGTCATAGTGCTCATGGATTCTTTAGTTTTGGATTTAAAAGTCTAAAGTTCCCCTGATAATGTCAGCTGTAGCAAATGAGGTCCACCCCATCTATTGATAAATCTCATCCCTAGTAATACAGAGTGCGTGGAGCTGCAAAGGAAAGGCACCAGGGACTAAAGGTGTTTATTCATGAGATTGCTTTGCTTTCTTGCAGCTGAATTCTACTCTAGATGATATGTATTCCACTAGAGTCCAAGTGTCAGAATATAAACTATCCCAAGTTTTTACCAGCGCAGTACTTTATGTTCATTACCCCTGAAAATGTGTGTGAAATATATACCACTGCCTTTTTGTCAATACCATTTTCATCATCACCAAAAGCCAATTTAATAAGCTCAGTTCATCAGCACTATCCCTTTACTAGTTCTTTTCCCACAGGGAATTATAATCCATTTTTTAAACCATTCAGATATTTAAAAGATTCTTTTATGTGCAGTCTAAGTTGATTTTGAATAAAACGCATTTTATTTTTCTGTTCCATTTACTCTGGATACAGGCTGTATTGAATTTAAGATATAATGTCTTGTCATATTTTGAGTCAGGTAACAGATTTCCAGAGTGCTTGTTAAACCACCCAGACTTGGCATTCCCTGCCTAAAGTTGCCACACATCAAAACCTCCAAATACCTATTTGGACTCAACAGCCTTGTCTGCATGGACTAGGGAGGCAAAGTACTTACCAAGGACATGGGTCGACACAGAGAGCGGCCCCTGGGTAACACATACTAAAGAGGCATATTTTCCAGCACTTGTTACATGGAAGTTCTCCACTTGATTCTGACTTTATTGTTGCAAGACAGCTGAAAGAGCAATGTTGGAGAAGAGTGTTTTTTTCATTTTGTTTGTTTGTTTGTTTGTTTTTGTAAATAAAGCAATAATTCACTGGGTAGGTCAAGGATTAAGGAGCTTGCCTGCTAAGCAAGTGGTTAGATGTTTAAGTACACCCAGAGATAACTTAGAGGAAAGTACTTGGAAAAATTCAGTCCCTGAAAGTTGTATAAAGCAGTTTTAGACTTCTTTATTTGAAGGAAAAAAGCTCAGAAGGCAAATAAAGCAGCCATGATAATTATTACTGAAATGCATAACTACCATTTGTTGAGAATTTTCTATCTTCCCAGCATCTTCCTAAATACTTCAATCCATTATCTCAATTAATACTTACTTTGGGTCCCAAAGTAGATATTACTAGTCCTGTTTTATAGTTATAAGATTTGATGTTCTAGAAGAAGAAATATATTATTCATGGTCAAGCTTTTATATCTGTTTAGTTTATAAATTGAGAATAAATGAAGTCCCTTCTCCCCATTTTCATACTGCAAAATTTACATGATGATTTTTTAAATTTTTGTACTTAATTAATATGGCTGGTAACCATACTACTAATTGCTATCTGTTGGAAAATGATCTATCAGTGACTCTCCAATTTAATAAAATAATTCAAATTATCTTGTATATGGACATTTCCCCCTAAAGTCAATAATGGAGAAGAGAATTTATATAATAATAGAATTCAGAGTTTTCTAGGTAACATGGGTTCCATTTATAAAAATGTCAGTTTAGATAACACTTTCCCTTAAAATTTTCAAGCTTCTTCCTGGTTGTCTATATATGAATTTTATGAAAGTCAAATGAAACTGCTTGTTCCATCTCTGACACACTTGGACAAATATACCATTAAATTTTATGACATAACTTTTAAAAATAAATACTCAAGAAAAAAATTTCTCCCACTAATAATAGCATATTAATAATTATAACAGAAAACATTTTTTCTACCTCACTCACAGACTCAATCAATGCTTTACTTCTTCTTTATTTGACCCCAAGAAACACTTAATGGATACTGTACCAAACAGCGGATAACACTGAAATTTAGATATTGAATTAAGCTCATCCCTCAAGTCATTGCAATTTTCCCACGGAGAAAATGAAATCTTTCAAAGCCTATAGTTTATCCAAAGTTTTGTGTGGAGAGGAACCATACAAAACTGCATCTGGGCTGAGAAAAGCTGTTCATGGTGGGAGATGGTTTGTGCTGCCTATTTTCTCATGCAAATAAGGTAAAACACAGAAATGCAATCTTTGAAAACATGCCTTGTGTGATAAAGATATGATAATCCTTAAGTTTCATCAGTCATCATTTTCATATTTGTTTCTTCCTTCTCAACAGGAGATGTACAATTTCCTTGAGAATTACTGTTATTGATATTTTTGCCAGGGAGGTGTGTGTGTGTGTGTGTGTGTGTGTGTGTGTGTGAACTACATCCCTGGAAAAAGAATCTCAGAGTTCTACCTCTTATGTAATTTTGTCTTCCTTCCTCATAGCCCATGAAGTCAGCTTAGGTTATCAGTAAAATGAAACACAATTGATGGGGCATGAACAGGTTTTCCTGCCACTCTCTAAAAACTTTCATTTGCATATCAAATCTGGGCTGGTCATTCTTCATGTGTTTAATCTGCCTATGTAGTTCACAACATATTTATTAGCTCTGTGGTCCTCATTGTTTTCAAGTTCACCAATGTAACCTTGCTTCATCACCATAGCTAGCGATGACTTTGGAGCACCTCTTGATAAAAACATTGTCCCACTTCTAGGCATCATTGATTTTTTTGTTTGCTTTTGGGTTTTTTTATGTTTTTAAGAGTATCAGCAAAGTAATTCATGCACACAACTATGGCAGCATGGAGAAATGGCAGAAGAGCTATTCTGATCAATTATTCAGTTCATATCATATTGTGGTTTGGGACCTGTTAAGGAGAGACATATATTTTTTTTTTAATTTCGTTTGCTTTTGTTTTTCCACTATAGGTAAATAATAATAACTTTTGAATTTTCATTGGGAGTTGTCTTAATAGTTGGAAAGTAGATACAAACATTCAAAATCATTGCTTCAGAAGCAATGACTGAAAATAGTGTTAACCATAATTAATTTTTTTATACACCAAAAATCTATTTGTAAACCCATTACTCATAGGTTAATTTTGTTAGCCCCAAATACCCAAATTATTTATAAATGGACACCAGGGTTATTTTTCCATACATCTAAGTAATTCCAGAAACCCGTGGGATATGGTTTCAATTTTTCACAATTTTTAAAATATGCTCAACCTGTTTCTTTTTTTTCTTTTTTTTGGGGGGGGTGGGGGGGCCTCACTGCTCTCCAGTGGTGGGGGTAGGAGGTCCAGCCCCACTGCTGGAATTGAACCTCCGTCCCAGTGGGCTGCAGTCCCGCGCACAACCACTACGCCACCGGGGCTCAGGCCTTAACCTGTTTCTTTATAACTTGTTTTTAAACTGTATTCCTTTTTGTCAGACACAATACTCATCTCACCAAGCCAAAATGAGTAGACCATTCACCACAGAACTTCTACTAACCCAACGCTCTTGTCACTTGCATTCTCTGAAACATTGCTATGCTAACAGCATGTAATATTTGCATGTACATTTTTCTATTTAGTAATAAGGAAAAATTATGCAGGCTAAATATATAATTATTTCAACTCTCTCTGAATCTGTGTTGTTTATAAGTACAATTTATGTAGTTGTAAAAGGTAGAGGGAAGTTCATTGGTAACATATTGGCATGTTGAGAGAGAAAAGATTGACATTTTAAAGAATTTCACTTTACTGGGCCCAACAATCAATCTTTTGATTAAAAGGTGATTTATTAATCACAGTTTAGTATTAAAGACACAAAATTAGTCTTTCCTCAAAGAAGTCAAAGACTAGTAGAACCAAAAGGTAAGGAATTATAGTTCAGACAAAGAAATAGGATTTGCAGTGGTTCTAGGTAAGGTTTGGTGAGCCATTGTTGATCTTTCTCTTCTCCTTTTATTGCCTCAACTCAAGCTCTGGTTGAAAGGACAAGTCCAAAATGTACATGTATTGCTATTTTTCTACCCATAATGTACTTAAAATATCTAAGCCTACAGCTGGGATTTCAATTAGAAAATTCAAGTTTCAAATGGCAAATCATATAGACTTAGCTATTCTCCACAGAATTAGCAAGTTGAAGTTTTCCAAAGATGAGTTTCAGAAGATGAGTTTCAAAAGATGAGTTTTGGGCTCTAAAGTAAGCTTACTTGTGAATATTGGCATTCTTGTCCATCTAGTTAAGAAGAAACTAGAATAATTCTTGATAAATAATAAATGCATACTAAAATAATCATTCCCTCAGATAAAGTTTTTTATATAGTAATGCTTATAAGATGTAGGACAATATGAAAATATCTAGCTGTGCACGAAGAAATCCAATCAATGCAACTATTATTCACATTTATGTATAACTATTAGAGCTAGTGATGCAGAAATTGAAAAATTCTACCAAATTATTTAATCTAAATTTGATCAGACAGGCAATCAAATTGCAGTAATAATTTTGGGTGATTGGAATGCAAAGGTTGGAAATCAAAAGGAAGCAACAGTAGTTGGAAAATATGGCCTTGGTGATAAAAATTAAGCTAGATATCAGATGAGAGGATTTTGCAAGACCAACAACTTTTTCATTGCAAATAGCTTTTTTTCAATGAGACAAAGGATGACCAACCATGTGGCTTTCTTCTGACGGAATACGTAGAAAACAAATTGACTACATGTGTGGAAAAAGTTAATGGAGAAGATCAACACCAGGCCAGGGACTAACTATGAAAAACCATTGATTGCTCCTATATCAGTACAGGTTGAAGTTGAAGAAAATGAAAATAAGACTACAAAAGCCAAAATAGTATATTGAGCCTATTACAACTGATTTTCTGGAAATCTTAAGAAAATATTTGATGTATTTAACATTATTGAAAAGAGATACAATGAGCTTTGGAGTGCCATCAAAAGCTTGTGAATAAAGTCAAAGATATTAAAAAGACAAGAAAGAAAAGATCTAAGAATCACTTTACCAAAAGGAACTATTCAGCATTCAAATATTTCAAGAGGTAGCATATGAGCAAAATCCAATAATATTAAAAGAAGTCTGTGCTAAATTGAGATCATTAGCCCAAATCAAAGCAGCAGGAATTGATAGAATACCAATGCACATTTCAACAAACCAATGAAGTTCTGGAGGTGCACTCTTTTCTCCGTAAAAGTTTTTGAAAGACAGTTATTTGGTGAACTGAATAGAAGAGCCATATTTTTACCCATTCTAAAGATAGGTGTCCCTGTCTGAGCCCCAGTGGCATAGTGGTTGAATGCAGGACTGTGGTCCACTGGCTTGGTGGTTCAAATCCAGCAACTTCTCCAGAAGCAAGGCTGGGCCTCCCACTCCCACCAGAGGGCAGTGATGCACCCCCCCCAAAAAAAAATAAAGATAGTTGTTGCAACAGAATCTGCATATTAGAAAACAAAATCATGAATATGCACACAGATAAAAAATGCTGAAGATCATCCAACATTGGTTGCAGTGGTATATTACCAGCAAGCTGCCAGAGGCTCAGACTGGATTCAGAAGAGGACATGGGCCAAGGGATATCATTGCTGGTACCAGATGGATCTTGGCTGAAAGTACAAAAAATGCTTACTTGTATTTCATTGACAATGCAAATTAATTTGACTATGTAGATCATATAAATTATGGATACACTTGAGAAGCCTGAGAAATCCAAAGCACATCATAGTGCTCATCGAGAACCTGTACCTGGATCAAGATGTAATTATACAAAGAAACCAAAGGCATCATGCATGATTTAAAAGCAGAAAAAGTGTCTTTCTTCTCACTATGCATATTCAGTGTGTATGCTGAGCAAATGTTCAGAGAAGGTGGACACAGATAAAGAAAGTGTGGCACCAAGCTTGAAGGAAGGCTTATTAACAACCTGTGGCATGCTGATAACACAGTCTTACTTGCTGAAAGTGAGAATGACATGAAGCACTTGCTGATAAAGATGAAGGATGGTAGCCACCATTGTGAATTACAGATAATACTAAAGAAAAGCAAAATCCTCACAACTGGAATTATGGGTACAGTGGAATGATAAATGGAGAAATTAGAGAGATTTTTCCAGGATTTCATCTTTCAATAATAAGAGATCATGGACTCAGCAGTCAAGAGCTCAAACTACACATTGCGTTTAGTAAATCCGATGCAAGGGACCTCTCTAAAGTCTGAGTACTTTGCTGCACCTGTCCCAAAATCATGGTGTTTTCAACAGCCTCATAATTGTGTAAAAAGTAGACAATATATGGGGAAGACTGACAAAGAATTGATTCATTGAAATTGCAATGCTAGTAAAGAATACTGAAAGTGCCATGGGCTGCCAAAACAGCAAACACATATGTTTTCAAAAAATATATAGCAAGAGTGCTCCCTAGAGACAAGGATGGAAAAAAGTAAAAATAAAGAATGGTAAGACTTAGTCTCATCTACTTTGGACATATTACCAAGGAAGACAAGACTCTGGAGAAGGACATCATATTTGGTAAAGTTTAGAGATGATGAACCAGCTACAGATCCTTAAGCAAATTGATTACCACAATTATTTCTACATGGTCTCAAACATAAGAACAATAGTGAGGGTTTCACAGTACTGGTGAGTGTTTGGTTTTGTTGTACACAGAGTGGCTATGAGGCAGGACCAAGCCCATAGAATCTAACAAAAACAGCGACAGCGTATTGAACATATTGATGAAACATCTTAAATTTTAAGTACCAAATGTTAAAAGTTAGATTGAAGGAAACTTTTCTTCATTTTTTGAGTTCTCCAGAAGCTGACTCTGAGACAGAATTTCAGTGCATATAGTCAACGTGAGTAATGTTAATAAGAGGTTAGGAAAAATAATGTGACATGAACAAAGAAAACTAATTTTAGTTTGTTATGAAGAAGCCATCAATGGAACAACTATGTTTTATGCCTACCAAGAGAGGGGAAAACAATGCAGATCAAGTACTTCATGATTGTTATACTGAAACTATTATTCTGGTCAAGGGAAATGCCTGGGCTGGCACATTCATAAACATGTCTAGTCTTCATAACATTTCTAGGCAAAAAAAAGCTGCAAACATTTTCAGTTGATAATTGCCTGACACTCTTGGAAATAGAGCTGAGATCAACTGGACAACCTATGCTATTGTGGATTTGGAAATTTGTCAAGTAATATTTGAGCACAATTAGGTAATAAAATGAAAGACATTTACACCATCATATAGGTAATGACTGACTCAGCCCCCCCTCCCAAGCAGTTCTAATTTCCATATTTCACTGCATGAAGACCAACTCATTATCTTTTTTTATGAACCCTTTTAAGCATAACCAGTAGGATGCTTGTGATCTTATTCTTCTTGCTATATGTAGTCCCATACTGATTACTCAAGATCAGTGGTTTTTAAAAGTTTTTTGACCATGGAGTCCTTATTTATAATGAGTTCTTATGAAGATGATCAATATATAAAATATTAATATGAGGCCACTCAGATTGAAGGAGAAGAATGAGCCTTTTACCCTGTCATGTAAGAACTCCCTAGACATATTATTAGCGACATAATTTGAAATAATCACCGTTTCTGCTATATTTTGATAAGAGATAAAAGCAAATCATATTCCAAGAAGTCTCATTCAGAAAGTGGTTTTACTGGGAAAATCACATTCTGGGAGAGAAATGACTGCAAATACATAGATGGCAATAGTAAAGTGCCAAATTTCCATGAAAAAAAAAAACTACCACCTCTTTGCTTTGTCTGCTAATTATTTTTCCCATAGATGTTCAACTGTAATGTCTCCTCCCAGATATCTCTAAAAAATCTATGGAAAATTGTGGGCTAGTGATGCTTTAAAAATTCTCACCATCTGCAGGGAGTTAATCAAACACAGAGAGGACTGGGCGACCAACAACAGCTCATGTCACATTGTCCCCTTACTGGAGCAGACTGAGACAGAACACATGTTGGGGGTCAATGGTGGGGAGGCAGGGCAGTCTGATCCCCCCCCAAAGCAAAGCCAAACAAGAAGGGAGCATACCAGATCAGCAGATGAAGCAAGACAGAGGTAGGAAGCCCCTTTGGAGGCCCCAACGGGGCACTCCTGTAAGCAGCAGCTCCTGGATTGACATGAAGGCCAGCAAACAGATCCAGGATTTTTGTATATTTCTTCTCTCTCTTTTTTTTTTTTTAGATATAAGGGTACGGTTTATATATAAGAGGAATAGAACATTAAGAAAGCATTCTAACCCAATCCAGTACAAAGTCACAAGTCCGATATTAGCTCATATGCCCAATAACACTCTATAATGTCTCATTATGACTCACGAAATCACAGGCCAGTAGGTGAAGAGTCCCAACCCCCACAGGGCTCCCCTCATGGTTCCTCGATTCCAGGGCTCACGGTCCATCAACAGCATCCAGTGGTGGTAGAAGCAATTCAGTGCTGGCAAGGGTCTCCCTGTGGCTTCTCCAACTTCAGAAGTCTGCTTCTATAAAGGCGAGGTCATGTGGCTTTTCCTCCGGCTCCTCCAGCTCCTGGGACACTGCCATCTTGTCTTGTCTGTAGTTCATTCTCTCTGAAACTAACCCCCAACAACTGGGGAGATAGCTTCTCATCTCCACTAGGGAAATACTGTGAAATTTCCCAGATGTATCAGAAAAAAAGCCATGCCCACACAGAGGTCTCATGGGCTACTCAATGGCTATTTCCAGATTAACAGGGTAGACTTCACCCTACAACTCAATCATGAAATTAACACAATGACAGGGCCACCACAGTGGGAGTAGCCCCAAGGGTACAGATGTATATAGATTTATATTTTCTCAGAGTTGTTGAAACAGACAATTTAATCTAAGGCAGGTTTCAATTATTATTTTTTTAATTTTATTGGGGGCTCTTACAGCTACTACAACATTCAGTACATCATTTGTATCAAGCACATCTGCACACATTTACTTTTGTTATTTATTGATTTTCATTATTTTTAAATAAGTTTGGTCTGTCATAATTGGTGTGCCTACCTATATAGGATCGGCATGGGAGGCATGCCCAATGAGAAAGCAGCAGGATCAATGATCCTGGAGAGACCAGGGAGGTGAGGGTTGTAGAGGAAGGGGGAGATGAGCAGGCAGCCTCATGGACACAGGAACAACGTGGGTGTTGGAGTCAATAACAAGGAAGAGATAGGGATCCAAGGGGGACAGGTGTTATAACAGCAGCAAACTAGCTAAAAGAAGGGAATGTACTTCAGGCTTTGCTCATACCCTCCCTCAAAACAAGAACATTTTGTTTTAACAATTCGACAGTCTGAGATATTCACTCTGCTGGCACAATTGCTGAAGACAAATAGGTGCATAAGAAACTGTGGCGAAGAGGGCAGATGGTACCTGGCTACTACTAAAAGATATAACATCTGGTGTCTTACAGGCTTGAAATCACATAAGCTGCCATTTAGCAAAAAAGCAAGTCCACATGAAAGAAACACACCGCAGGTGAGATCAGGAGAAGTCATAGGGACAAGTAATAGGCATCAGCAGATACATAACAAACAAGTAAAAGAATATTTTTGAGAATGGGGGTGGGGGTGGAGCAGATATCCAAAGCACATCTGTAGACAGTGGAACGATTTCCCCCAAAAGGGGCGACAGGGAAGGGATGAGTCAACCAGGTTACAATAAAGCATCAATGAAACACACTGTATTCCTCTGTTTCTTTTCTTCTATATTCCTCACACCCCACTACCATGATGCTTCTCAATTCAGGCTAGACTGGAACATGCATACAGGTATAGATAAGAGACAAGATCTCACAACATGCAGATTCTGGGAACAGGAATGGGAATAAGGATAACAAAAGGGTGGAGGGAAAAGGGGGAAAGGAAGAAAGAAAGGGGGAACCGATCACAGTGATTGACACATAACCATGCACCCCTCTCCAGGGGTAAAAACAATAATAATGTACAATATATCAAGGAGTTATGAGGGGGGCAGGGAGGAGAAGGGTAATAAGCTGATACCAAGGGCTCAATAGAAAGTAAATGTCTAGAAAAGACTGAAGGCAACATGTACAAACTCTCCTGATGCAGGCAATGTATAGATTGTGACGTGTTTAGAGTCTAAAACAAATTTCTAAAATTGTCATCATATATGCCTTCTTCCCTTCCTTGTTTCATTCCTTTCTATAAAATATAAGATATCAGCAATATATTGGATTTTAAATTACACATCTATGACTACTGGTATTAAGTATGATGTTATAGTTATATTTATTTTAAATTTGAACATGGTTTAAGGAGATGTGTATAGGCACCAAGTTGACAGGGACTGGATCATGATTGTTAAAGGTATGTTTCAGGTCTTCATTCTCAGTGGTTAGGCAGTTATGTTTTGATGTATTAACCCTCCACATTGTGATATAATATAATCACTTCCATTGTGTGAGTTTATATGATTAGACAATGAGTCATAAGGAGTTCCCTTAGAAGTGCAACCTGCATTCAATATACCCTGGACAATCTGACAAGGCTCACTGACTTTCTTGCTTGCTCTAGGTCTACTATGCAGCTTGTCATCATCTTATTTTTGCTTCTTAGAACTTTAGCTATTGCATTACCTGTGAATCTTGGGATTGGTGGACATGTGCAGCCTACAAACAGAATACTGGTGGCATAGTGAATTATGAGTTAGATGACAAATCACAATGTCAACAGTTAGAACACACTAGCCACACTGCAGAGAAAGACAAGGCTTCTTGGCTCTGATAAAGATTTATGGCTTCACAAACCTACAAGGGCAGATCCACTCTATCCTGTAGGGTCACTATGAATCAGAATTTATTCAATGTCTGTGAGGTTTTTGTTTTTGTTTTGATTGATGATTGGTAGGTCTTCTTTTTGCAGTCAGGAGCTAGCACCCTGAAATCTGACCTGCTGTAATCAATTAATCAGTTCCTATAGATTATTTAGGAGAAGTCTCCTGCCTGATGTTTGACCCATGAACTTGGGACTTATCATTCATAACCACAAGGGATAATTCATTGACTAAATCTTTCTATCTAGATTCATACATACACTTTACTGATTTTGCCTCTCTAGAGAACCCAGCATAATTCTTAGGTCTTGGATAAATGCCTAGAAGTATAATTGCTTGATCATATGGAGTACATGGCTAACTTAACAGAAAACTACCAAAATTGTAGTACTTTACATTTTCACTATTAATATTTATCAGACTATATTAGACAGAGTTCTCTAGAGAAACAAAACCAGGACACATATAATTTTATATATATTTATTTAGATAGGTATATGCAATATAATAAACACCTAATTAGTCTATAGAGCAGTACAAATGGCTCATTGCAATTCACTTCCATGAGATAGCTAATACATTGGCAGCCTTCAAGTCTTGAGGGCCACCAGGTGCAAGACAAGGAAGGAGGGAACTGAGTCCTCTTTAGAGTAATTCAGGCAAACTGGTCACAGGCAGCAAACAGACAGGCAAGTCACCAACAGTCCACCAGATGACAAGGTCCAACAGTCTCCAGCTGAAGTGATGTATATTCCAGTAGTGTGGCAAAGCAGATCTTGAAGGAATCTCAAACTACAATGACACAGACCATAGGTTAGGTGTCCCACAGATACCGTAACTCACAAGTTGAGGCAAGGAAGCAGCGAAGGCAACCACATACTGTTCTGATCATTAAAGAGCAAGAGACAAGAAAGGGGAGCCTCACTGTGTTAGTCTGGGTGTCCTAGAGAAACAAAAACTCATGCACTGTCCACAGAAGAGAGTTTTATAGAGAGAGTGAGTTTACATTCAGAAAGCATCTGAACCCAATACAGTCCAAGCATAAGTCTGGCTTAGCCCCTATGTCTGACACTAATCTACAAAATCCTCCTCAAACTCACAAAACACACACCACCAAATGCAGGAGGATCACAGCACAGTGGGTAGAAAGTCTTTGAAACTAGTGGTGGTGTAAGCATCTCAGCACTGACAGGGGTCACCATGGGGCTTCTCCAGCACCCAGAGCTACATCAGGATAAGCCCTTGTGACTTCTCCTCAAGGATGTCTCCAAGGAAGTGAGCCTTGCCAGAGAAGGCAGCTGCACACTAGTCAAATCATCAGAGAAGAGACCAGAGAACCAGACGGGCGAGGCTCACCATGCCATTTTTGTCTCCACCCTTCAATTCATCCCGCGTGTGTTCATTGACCAGGTTGGCACAATAGATCTACCTATCATGGACACTCATATGTGTGTGTTCATTGTTTTTACTCTTTGGGGCAACTTTTATGTGATCATCTTTTTTTTAATGAAGTTGTAAGAGTACGTTACAATAAACTCAAGCATGTTGGTTATCGTGAGAGTGGCAGAGGATGGGGCGATGTTTTGCTCTGTTGCATATAAGATTACTATGAGAAGGAGGCAAATTAATAGCAACAAACTGCGTGTAGTGAAGATGTTTTCTCTCCATCCATGGTTTACATTTTTACTTTCTTATTGAATTATTATATTTTTTGAAAAAAGTTCTTTTTAATGCCTTATGAATTAAGAAGAATTCTTTGTACATTCTGTGTGTTTTCTAAGAGATACTCACCTGAAGTATGGGGAGAAGTTAAACTATCTTTTATTGTAGAAGCTACGTATTTTAGTCCTTATGTTTAGATCTATGACCCTTTTAGGGCCACTTTAGCTCTAAAGCATATGACAACTAATTGGGTTTAATTTATATTTTAATGTGGATTTACAATTATTCTATCACAATTATTCTATTGTAAGAAGGTTATCTCCTCTCCATTGATTTCTTTTGGTATTATTTTCAAAAAATCAATTAAAGAGAATGTATGTATCTATTTATGGACTCGCTTCTATTTCCTTGATTGATGTCTATACTTCATTTAATATGACATTGCTTCATCATGATAACTTTACAGTAAATTTTGAAGTTATTTAGTATAAATTGTCGATATTATGTCCTGCAAAATTATCTGGATTATTCTTAATGCTAAGTTTCTATATGAGTTTTAGAATCAACTTTTTATTTCTATAAAGAAGTTGCCTAGAATTTTAATTGAGGTTATTTTGAAGCCATGAGTCAACTTGAAGAAGCATTGTCATCTTAATACTGTCTTTAAACCATTTTCTTTCTGTTTTCCAGTGTCTGTTTAAAGATGTTTAATATATTTTGGGAGATTAAGTAGAATCACTTGGTTGTTAAAGTAGTTGACATGTTCAGCTTGAATTAGCTAATGTGATGTAGGATGAAGACAGGACTTTACCACCATTATATACTCCAAAATATTAAGCAAACTATTTACTAGTATTTGGTGTGGAAGTTAAATTAGCTATTCTCCCTGGAGCTCCAAGATAGTTGAGACCTTTGTGTGTCTCACAATAAAGCTGACTCCCCTGTTATTTAGATAATGGTTTCCATCCCTTGAAGTCCATGGGTAGGGTTCAAAAGTCGCTGTCAATGGCTCCTAGCCAGACAGACCTGTTTATCTAACTCCAGGAGTCTGAGGTCTTCTCTTATCACATCCTTCTTCACTTCGTCATGTAGACATCCCTTGTCACCGTATAGCCCTGAGGACAGCCCCCTCTTGTGATGTGTTCTGACCAGTGATGACAGAGCCATGTGTCCCCCATAAGGTTTTTTAAAAAAGGAAAATTAAAGTTCGCTCTCTCCATGTGGATGTGAGCATGCTACCCTGATGTGAAATGTGCCTTACTCTTATTATTTCTCTCTCTCATGCTCTCTATAGCTTTATTATATTAAATAATAATTTTCACTGTACACCTGGGGCTATTCAACCCGTAATGTATGCATCAGAAGCTGGCTTCTTCTGATAATGTGAATTAGACAATTAATTTGGTTTAATTTACTATTTAATTTACTTGGTAAACTGATTAGAAGAGATCCATATCTGTTCCCATTCCAAAAAAATTTGATCCAATAGTATGCTCAAATTATACAATATCATTAATATCACATTCAAGTAAAATCATCCAACAAAAGTTGTAGAAGAATATTGAGAGGGAACTGCCAGAGATTTAGGCCATATTCAGCAGAAGATATGGAACAAATGATATCGTTGCTGACATCATAATCTTCTTAAAAGCTATGTCACTGTAGGCATTAGTACTTTATTGTTCCTTGAATATGCAGTTTTACTTTCTAATGACATTTTCTTTTTTTCATGCTCATTATCCACTTAAACAAGTATTTCTTCTTTAGCAAACTGCTAATTTGTGTCCTCACCTTTTTTTTGCCTAGTGAGCTATTCATCATCTTTACCAATTTCTGCATAAAAAAATTCACCTGTGCTATGCAAGTTCCCAACTTCAATTCCAACTTAGATAATTCTTTTCATCTTTGTTTGTGTTTTTTTGTATCAGATTTGTTTATTTTACCTGATAAAACCTGTGAAAGCTTTATTTGTGATTTCTACCTATTCTCTTACTCTAGGTTTATAAATATTCAATAGTTTCTTCTGTCATTTTTCTATTTTTTAATCCTTTAACCTTTCCCTCTGAAATTAATTGCACATGGTATTATAAGGTAACTGAAATCTCAAGCCAAGCTTACTCCCTTCGAGTCTCTGCTGACTCAGCAACCCTAAAGCACAGAGAAGAATTGCTTGTTCCCTTAGGTTTCTAAGACTACCTCCCCACAGGGATAAGAGGCTTCCTCTTGCTCTCATAGAAAGGCTTACAGCTTCACATTGTTGACTTAGGATTGACAGTTCAATGTGTAACCCACTACAGGACCAGAGCTCATTAGGAGGTATGATAGCTTTATTGTGCCAACCTTGCCAAGAGGAACACATGGGATTCCTAAGGTCTCAATCAAACTGAGATAGATGGCTCAGCAAGCCTCGTCTCTCTCTCTTTTGCTCTCTGATGATCAGACCAGTGGGTGGCTGCCTCAGCAAGTTCTCTACCTCAACTTGTGAGCTACACTACCTGTGGGACACCCAACTGTGGAACACGTTACTAGAGCTTGAGGTTCCTTTGAGACCTGCTCTACCATGCTCCTGGAGTACACGTTGCTTGAGCTAGAGGCTGTTGGATTCTGTCATCTGTCTGACTCTTGGTTGATGACCAATCCTGCTGCTTGCTGCCTCTGGCCAGACTGTCTCTTTTGCCCTTCAGAAGACTCAGCTTTCTGCTTCCTTGACCATGAATTGAGCAACCCTCATGCATTAAAGGACTTCCAATATATTAGCTGTTCCACAGAAGTAAGTTAAGCTTTGCTCTCTGTACTGCTGTGTGGACTAATTAGCTGTTATATTCCATATGGATAGATGATAAATAGATAGATGATAGATAGATAGATGATAGATAGATAGATAGATAGATAGATAGATAGATAGATAGATAGATAGATATAGATGATAGATTCATATTCATAAGTGTCCTGGTTTTGTTTTGTTAGAGTATCCTGTCCAACACAGGAGGTAACTAGCTGCCTTTTTACTTCAGTAAGCATTTTTTGTTTTGTTTTGTTACCAAGCCCTGGATCTACTGGACTGAATAAAACTCAATCTCTCCTTTCAGACTCAGGGAATTTGGAAGAAATTTCTTACTCTTCCTTGTGACTCTTAAGACTGCACACTACTTGTTGGTTCACCTGGATCTTGTAACAAGACAACTTGCACTAATGTAATGCAGCTCTCACAAACAAACTGACTGCCCTCAAATCAATGCCATTCATAGTGGTCCTATAAGACTGTGTAGAGCTCTCCCTGTGAATTTCTGTGACTGTCCCCCGATACCAGAGTAGAAAGCCCCATCTTCCCTCCCCCAACTCCAACTCCTGGAAGAGAGGGGGTTTGGAACTGAGGACTTTTGGGATCACAGTCCAAAAAATAGCCACCTAGAAACCCTCAAACTCTCTAATGTAGTCTTCCAGAAATAGTGAAAGATGGACTAAGAATAAAGTGACCACAGCCAAAAGGTGGAATCTGAGCTCTCACCCCAAGTCTTTCTTCACATTTTAATTTATAATATCCAAGGAAAAGAAACTCCCTTAAGATGGCATTGCCTATTTCCAAGCTAATAATAAGCTTCTCAATTCATGTCACAATGTAAACAGATTGTGTTCTCAATAACCAAAATGCTCCAAGAAAAAGGAAAAAACGCATTATCATAATCTGAAAATAATTGCTGAATGCTGGCCTGTTAGAGCATGTGACTTGTGAATTATGAATGCTTTAAAACAGATGAAGCTGCAGAATACCATCACCTCCTCATACACATATTTTGCTCAGCTACTTTCACAGACTTCTTCCCTATAGTATAAGCACAAGGCACACCGCAAAAGCAAGCATCTAAGGTCCAACTTTCAAGTAGAAAGATGGAGGGATAGCCACATCTAAGCAGATGACAAACCTTAGAGTAGCTGGGACTCTGTTTGTACCCAGGTTTGTACAACTGGTGACCCAACAGAGAGAATTAAAGAACATTTCTCTAAAAGCCTGCACACCAACCCTCTAGTATCCTATCTAACTCTCGCCAGCTGTTACCTACAGCAAATTGCTTAACCTTTCTGAACTTTTGTTTATTCCTCTGCAAAGCAAGGGGATGAAACTAGATATACTTGTAAGCCCTCCAGCAGTAACATTCTTTGAGTTAATTTTCCAATGTTAAGATCCATATATAATTCTACTAATGTTAAAGGTTAAAAAAAGTGAAACACTCTGATAATTCAGAGGCAATTGAGTTACATTACATTTGAATTGCAAACAGGAAGAGCGCTATGATCTTAATCTCCTGATTTCTGGTGCTAACATGTTTAAGATTGACAGCCCTTAAAGCTTTTTCTCATGAAAAAGTGTGAAGAACTGGTTCACTCACATTTCGCATTGCATTAGCAACACCATTTAAGGAAAATGCTACCCCTCCTATTTTCCTATTCTTGGCCTGAGATAATACACTAAATTGTTTCAGAATCAGAAGGGAATTATTGACTAAAGATAGTCTCACAGACTTGTTCCATTTCAGGAGCTTTAAAGCTAGTAGCAGCGATGAATAAGGTTTAGAGGGGCTATAATAGCACAATGAGCATCAAAAACCTGGACTTCTCTTGCTGGAGTCTGACTATTCCTACACTGTCAAAGTAGATTATTGACAAAACCATCTGGCCCTTTGCAAGAGAATATTCTATTCTCCAGTTCTGGACAGGTGATATTAGTCTGTCAATGAAGAAAGGAGCTGATTTGGGTCTCATATCATTGATAATTTCTCCAGACTTACATTTCCTTTGTATGATCGATGCTTGTCTCTAAATGCCAGGAGGGAAAAACATCAGTTTTAGGGCTCAGAGAGGTGAAATGAAAGCAAACAAATTGATTGTGAGCATCCATGAACTGTGTATGGTCCCAGATGTTGTTTCACCTAGAGAAAAACATGTTTCCACACTCTGAGAAGCAGATCTAATCACAGCATCCCACCCTTCACTACTGTATACAAAGTTAGAGCATCTGTGCATGTGTGCCCAGGGAAAATGTCTGGTCCCCTCATAGAGAAAGAAGTCTTTCTTAATGCTTCCAGAGCAGCAGATAACCCTGGGGAGATAGATGGTCAGTTCATATAGTGCTACATTTCAGAAACTTTCTACTTAGTAAATTAACCAAAAAGCAAACTCACTGTCATCAAGTCAATACTGACTCATAAGGACCCCATGTGGGTTTATATGAGACTGTAAATGTTTATATGAGAAAAAAGCACCTACAATATTCTCTGACTTCCTTGAGGTTTCTTCCCCTCCCCTCGCTTCCCCCACACCAGCTATCATGAGCAGCAGTATTGCCTTTCACTGTGGGAACTCGACCGAAGCATGTGCATAGGTACAGATAAGCTAGAATAACTTGGAGAATGAAATCCAGGAACAGAAATGGAAGGAGCAATACCAGAAGGGCAGGAAGAAGGTGGAGAAAGCAGGGGAGGAAGGGGAAACTGATGGCCAGGATTGACACTCAACCACACACACACACACACACACACACACACACACACACCCTCCAGGGGGAGTAACAACAGAAACCATGGGGGAAGCGAGACAGAGGACAATGTGAGATATGAAAATAATAATAATTTATAATTTATCAAGGAGTCGTGAGGGGAGGGGAGAGGATCTGATACCAAGGGCTCAATAGAAAGTAAATGTCTAGAAAATAATGATGGCAACAGATATACAAATATGCTTGTTATTATTGTTTTTGTTGTGTTGTTGTTTTGTTTTTTGTTTTGGGCATCACTGCCCTCTGGTTGGAGCGGGAGTCCCAGCATTGCTCCTGGAAAGCTGCTGCTGGACCAGCAAGCCAGTGGACTGCAGTCCCACACTCAACCACTGCGCCATTGGGGCTCAGCCCCGATATTATTGATGTATGGATTTTTATAAGAGCTGTAAGATCCTCCAATAAAATGATATCTTAATATAAAACATAAATAAGGAGGTAAATAAATGAATAAATAAGGGGGCGATAAGGAAAGGCAAGTCTCTCTCTTGCAGAGCTGCTGGTGGTCTTGGATTGCCAATCATAAGGATCACAGCTCACCATCAGGGATCCCCACTCAGTGAAATAGTGCTGCGTTTGCACTCAAGCAACATTACCCAGATAAGGCAAAGCTAGTTCAACCTGTCTCAGTGGACAAACTTAGTCTCAAGAATGCTTTATCAGTTTAGCAAGTATGATTGAAGAAAATAAAAATGTAGTAGCCAGGGGACGATTCCCTCCAAATCAAAGTAAGCAGAGGTTCACTTGTGCTTACTTGTTAGTCTGTAGTTATCAATCCTAATAAACAAAGAGGAGTAAATAAACAAAGGGAAGAATGTGCTTACTTTACTTGTTCAATAAACTGTCCTTCTTGAGGCATATTGTCTTTTCAACATCGCCTCATGTTTTATCATGAGGAAATTAGCCAGAGGAAAACACTTTTCCTTATTTACTTTTGTTCCAATCTTCAAGATGCATTTATATGACCTTTTTGAAAACCTTTCCTGAAACTGCCAAGTGTTTTAAATTAAAGTAGACTTTATCTCTGGGTCTCCTTCTTGAATTTTATCCTATTCTCATTCTAGTGTACAAATAGTCTACATTGGTGGTGGTTACACTATGCTATTACTTATGGAGCTTATTTTTTCTATTTTCTGTTAGATGAGCTCATTTTTCGAGTTTTAGAGTACTAAGGTGCTTGAGTGTTCATTCATCCTCCTGGAAGAAGTATAGCTCTTTTAAGTAAATGAAGCACTTCTATTTTCAGAGACTTTCAACACCCTGAAATTATTCTGCATCATATAGTAATGGAATATATACAATGTTATGCACTCATGAAAATGCAGAGAACTTGACAGCACAGAGAGTAAACCTTAATGTATACAAATCAGAATAAGCACACACATATATGTCTTCATTTAAGAAGTTCTATATGGATTGTTTCAAGAGTTGGAATATCCCCCAAAATGATCTTTTAATAAAAACAAAAAGCAAAAAAAGAAGTTAAGGGATCCCACAAAAGAATTCAAGCTTTAGAGAGAGAATCAAATTGTGATGCATGTGACAATCTTACTGAATAATATAAGGGAGAGGAAACGGCACTGGCTTAAATAACTTAGAAATGAGTAGTTTTGAAGACTAAAGTTCAACAGAACACGACATAAGCACTGCACTCTACTTGATAAATGTGATGCCCATGGTATTGGTGAAGACTAGAACAATTTTGATATGCTGAATGTTGGCTTACCATAAATTGGAATAAACTGCACAACAACTACAGCCCAATACAAAAATAAATGCATGTTGGAATTAAAAAATTAATAATAGGCAATAAAAGTCAAATTTATCAACATTGAAATGGAATTTTATAAACAAGGAAGGAAAGCTAAAATAATGAATTTGGCAAAGGATCAAAGTTAAACACATCAGTAAGAAGTTGTCAGCTTAATATCATATGGATTTTTACATATCGATTTCTAAATATATGCAAATCCATGTTGTTAGTCAGTTCTGACTCATAGCGGTCCTTTGGACAGCACATCCAAAGACTACCTGGTCCAGTGCCACCCTCATAATCTTGCTATGTCTCAGTCCATGGTTACAACCACTGTGTCAACACGCTTTTACAGATATTTCTATTCTTTGCCACCCTTCTTCTTTGACCAAACATGATTTCCTTTTTTCAGTGATTGGTTGTCTTGAGTTGGGCTGATAACACTAAGGACAACAGTGTGAAACTACCAGCTGTTCTGTAAGAAAAAGCAAAGTTTTCTACTTCTAAGAAAAGTTGCAGTCTCAGAAATGTAGAGAGGTACTTGTTCTCTTTCCCAAAGGGCCACTATGAGTGGAAATGGACTTGGTGGCAGTGACTTTGGTTTGTTTATGTTTATTTCTTCAGACACAAATCTGTTTGTTCATTTGACAATCCATGATACTTCCAACATCCGGGACCAATATCATAATACAAAGGCATCAAAGCTTCTGTGTCATCTTTATTCAATGTCCAACCTATACATGCATATATGACAAGTGGATAAGATTAACAATATCACACCTAATCCCTCATAAAGAACTAAAACACAAAAAAATTTTTTTTAAAGAAATAGAACTCATTAAGTAGGGAAGAGATAGCCTTTTCAACAACTGGTGCTAGAAAACTGGATCCTAGCCTACAAAACAATCGACAGGACTATGGTAATTACATAACGTGGCGTCAATTTGGGATTTGAGAGGATTAAAAGTGAAGGTAAAGAATCTAGTCTGTCAATCGGGTCATAACCAATGAGACCTCTGTGTAGGCATGGCCTTCTCCTGAGGATTCTGGGAAATCTGACTTTTCTTCCTTGGAAGTAGGAGATAGCCTATTTTCCCTGCTCATACCCTGGGAGACATTGCAGCTGATAAGACACATGACACTATACTAGTGCCCTGAACTGAAGACATCTCATGGACTTATCCTGATGCAACCAGACCTCTGGAGCCGGGAAAGCCACATAGAGATGCCTGCCAGCACTGAGATACTTACAATGCCACTGGATCCAAAGACTTTCTACCAACTGGCTTGTGATTATCCTGCACTTAGTGCAGCCTCATGTGTTCCATGAGTCTGAAGAGGACTTTATATATCAGTATCCACCATCTGGGTTAATATCATACTTATGGCTTTGACTGAACTGGGTTGGAACAGTTACCCTTTATAGGAACCCCTCTCTTAAACACATATGAATTTCTGTGGTTTTGTTTCTCTGGTACCCAGACTAACACACTAAGAAACAAATCATGAAGATGGAGAGTTGATGTTTGTTTGACAGCCCCATCATGGTAGTTTTTGTTCTTGGGCTAGTGTGGCAGTCACTGATCTGTGTCAGTTTCAATTCTGGGAGTGTAAGGGTGGAGTCTAACCTGTCAGTCTGGAGATAGCCAATGAGGCCTCTGTGTGGGCATGGCTTTCTCCTGAGAATTCTGGGAAATCTCCTGGTATTTACTAATGGGAGGTGAGAGATCATCGAATAAGTCCCTAAGGAATGCTCTACTGACAAGAAGAGTTGACAGTATTCTGATAGATCCTGATTCCTGGAGACAGACGAATTGGAGGAAAAGCCACATGAGCTTACTCTGATGGAACCAAACTTCTGGAGCTGGAGAAGCCATGTGGAGACTCTGCCGGTGCTGAGATGCTTGAGAGGCCACGGGGAGACCCCTAACTACACTGAGATGTTTCTACCACCACTGGCTACTACTGATGGACCCTGAGCTCTGGAAACGAGGAGCCAAGGGGAGACCCCTGCCAATGCTGGGATAATTCTACTTTAAGACTCTGCACCCACTGGCCTGTGATTATCCTGGTGTCATTGCAAGTGCCTTGTGAGTCAGAAGAAGACTTTATATACTGGTATCAGATATCTGGGCTAATATTGGACATAAGACCTTGGACTGGCCTGGGTTGGGATGCTTTCTCAATGTTCTATTCCTCTTATATATAAATCTATCCATATGCTTATTTATGAATTTGTTTCTCTAATTTACCCAGACTAACATAGCTATCCAGAAGTCAGATATTGCCATTGCAGTTTACAGGGTTATTTTTTGGAAAGAATATGGGACGTTAAATTTTGTCCCTTTTCTTTGGCTGTTGTCTTTGTTTATACCTGTTTAAAATGGCAAAAATGGATGTTATAAATCTATATTTTGAGATCAGGAGTAGAAATCACCATTTATATTTCTCAGAAACCATGCTGCTTAGAGAAAATAGCTGACAGAAGGCCTGATATGGGTTCATACTATCAGAGGTCTAATCCCATATTTTTACATCAATAGAGGAGTTTGGATAAGGATTAAGGTAAGTTAAATGAGGGTTGAAATTGACTGTTCTAAGGATTGAGCTTGGTATCTGTCTATTTTGTTTACACTCACTTGTTCTGCTTATTATTGTGGATATAAGGATCCATAGAAATTATTTTGGGAAATATGAAAACAGAGAGCCTTTAAGGACCCTTACTTCTTTCCATGTACAAAAATGAACTCTAGATGGATCAGAAATTAACAATAAATCGCACAATCATAAGCAACAAAAAATAATAGGGAAAAGTGTAAGGAACCTAATTCAAGGCAGAAGCATACTACTGAGCATAATGGAATATAGCCACACTATAGAAGACAAAAGGAAGGACTGTGACCTGCAAATACATAACATTTATGCCCATCAGTAGACTTCATAAAAATAATTAAAAGAGGATCCAAAGATTGAGGAATACTATATTTACTAATAATACATCAAATAGAGGGCTAATCTCAAAATTTATAGAAAACTACTACATCTTAATGAGAAAATACATATAAAATTGGGCACAAGACATGCACGAAAATAATTTACCAATATGGACCTATAGATGGCCAACAACCATATGAAGAATTGTTCTCATTCATAAACAGTACAAGTAGTATAAATTAAAAAAAAATCAGATATTCCCTCACACCAATACTTTTAGCAAAATTTAATAAAGCAGAAAATAAATGCTGAAGAGAATGTTGAGAGTTTTAAAATTACCATTGAGACTAGAATTATATAACCACCATGGAAATCAGTGTGGAACTTACATAAACAAATTCAATCCAAGCACTTTATGATTCAGCAATCTCTCTACTGGGTATATATCATAAAGAAATAAATAGTGAAGCATGAGCAGGCACAAGTACACCTATGCTTGTTGCAAAAAATTACATAATAGCAAAAATTATGTAAACAACCCAAATGGATAAAAATATAAATGGATAAACAAACTCTGGTACATTCATGCAATAGATTATTATGCACTAATAATAACCAATGACAATTCTCTTAACACAACAAAACATGAATACAATTAGAGAATACATGGCTAGAAAACTTAATGAATCTTACAAAGTTAAATATTTAATAATGCCATTATTCTACGGAAAATCAAAGATAAGATTTCAATGACTATAAGGAGTACAGGGATGGGTGGGGGTTGGGGTCAGGGACCAGGAAGAGGTGGGGAATATGTTATTGAGCAGTGAAGGAGGAAGTTTAAGGGGGGAAAAGAAGAAAAAAATACTTATGGGGGTTTTAGCAGGGGATAATTATTGATTTATTTTGTTGATATGGGATGTATAACTATACATGTTTCTTTAAAAACCAAAGTAAATATTAATAATTTTAAAAATCAGGAGTGAAGAATCACAGACTTTAAAAAATCACAAATATTTCATATATGTCAGATCCAACTATGGGTCTGAGTAGGAAATAGAGGGGGACATGAAACAGAAAATAACCCAGAGACCTTAGCAAACAACTATCAACATAACCAAAATTCCTTACTCAGACGAAGGCAATAGTCACTTCTCTGTCATGTATTCAGGCCATCAGCTAATCCATTCTTTGTGTCAACCAGACTGACACTTTCATAATACAAATACATTTAAGAGTCTCTTTTTGATACTTCTATGGCTTCTCCTAAGATAGATATCAAAAATATTAATAAGGACAAAAAAGCCTTGTAAAAATCTAGTCTTTGCCAACCTTTCCTTTCCTTTGTGCTTGGCACTCCAACCACAGAGGTTTGAGTTTAGATACTCAAACTCCTTAAGCTACCTTGTTCCGTAAGCATCTTTCACATTTGTTTCTTCTTTTGAGTGTGACATTTTCTCGTCTTCTATCAACAAGGAATACCCACTCAGCCTCCATTACTCAAGTGTGACTTGCTCAAGAATTGCTCTTCTCAGCATCTTAAAAGCAGGGTAGCTTTACCATATGTGGTCTTAGGTCTATGACCATCTATTTTATAGCACTTATCTTTATGACAGTGCTTGTACTGTAAATATTTGATTATGTCCACCATTCACATTAAGCTGCTATCATCATGAGATGAAGACTTGTGTTGATTTTTGCTGATTATATTTAAATATCTGTTGAGTGAATAAATGAAGCTTAGGGGCTTTTTCGTGGAGAAATATTGGCTACAACTAATTTTAATATTTAGATGGTCTCAAAACTCAGTTTACTTAAGAAATTAAGATGGAATATACACAAAACATCATATTTCTCAATCATAAATATAGGCTTGTTTGTCAATTTCAAGAGTAGGATCAGAAAGGATACACTTGTTAATTCTTCTCTTATTTTCATCCTGCTTTGAGGTGTAGTTATATTGAAACAATTCTCTGCTAAGGAACAGTTCACTTTTCCCATAGCATTCAGATGTTTTCTAAAATTCTTCCTATAAATTTCAGATGTTGATAGTTTGGGTCATAAGTTAAGGAAACCCTCAGAAATTCTGAATTAATAAAAGTAATTTTTTAAAAAAATATGGATCGAAGATAAAAATCCCTGACCTTGACTAGTTCAACTATTAATAACCTCACACTTTTCCTCTGTGTTAGCATATTTAACTTCCCAATTCTTATTTTATGCTTGGAAGTTTTTTTTTGAAATCCTCTCTTTAAAGCAGATTTTTCTGATATAAACCTAATCATGAATTTTTTGGCCAATGAAATTGGTTTGTAGCTGCCATTTATGTACATGATATAAAGATAATTGTGCCTTTTAGGAATTTTATGTTTAGAAACAGTGCAGATTGTCAATTATCTATTACATATATATTTACCATATATATGGTAGTAATTTGTATTTTAGTAAGAAAAAAAGCCTCTTTATTTGAGAGAAAATGTAGCAAAGTTAAAGAGTACACTGCATCAAGCTCAATGAGCCACAAGTTGCAAAAAGAAATACGGGGAAAAAGAAAGAGTTCTGATTGCTTTTAAATCAGGAAAGTACCCCACCAACATCATGCACACCAGAAACCATCAGCGGCCTTTCCTCTTACATTTAATGACCACACTATGAAAATATGGATGCACTATTGATACAATAAAAACAGGGAAAGTAAGTTTCTATAATTGGAAGTAGGCAATGAAAGTTTTTGAATAGGCAATCTGGAGTATTTACCAAATTATTTATTTATTTCCTTTTCTAACTTAACCATTGATGCAGAAGGAATATACTTGGTTAGATTTAGGGAGGTAATACCAGGAACTGTTGACTCAGAGTTATCAAATCTAAACAGTCTGACCAGTTATTTATTTGTTATACTTGATTTAACCATTAATGGCAAACAAATTTACTTTAAACTTAGACCTGCTAGAAATAAAGAAACGCCCATATTTAATATCAACTTATATATGTTTTTATTAATGCAAATGTTTATCCATATTTCCAACCTAATACACTCAATAAAATCAGTAGACACTATGGAATGTATCTTTGGATCAATGCTTTCTGAAATTCAACAAAATTGAAAAAGTCTATTCCCTTTGATATACAATAACTGTTCTCCTGTTCTACCTGAATGAAATCAAATTCATGTCCATGGCTCTTCATTAAGCATCTCCATGATGTTTTCCTATACATTAGAATTTACAGTTTGCTAAACTTGAACAAAACTTCAAAGTCCAAATTACAGAATTAAGTTAAAAATATCATTCTCCAGTTAGCTGTATTTGTTTCTTAGGGATTCACCAACAAGGAATCATACAGGGGGTGATTTGTAAGAACTGAACTTTAATGTCTTGAAATTCTGGATGTTGGGAGTTCAAAATTAAACTGTGAGCTATTTTGATATTACTTCTATTCAGGTAGAATATACTCCATAACTCTGTCTTAGCTTCTCATAATAGTTTTGACTCTTAGAATTGCTCAGCTTTTTTTTTTAATCTCCACTCTGAATGTATGTCTTTATATGGTCATTCCCCCTGTGTGCATTTTTGTTTCTGTTATGAAGACATCATTCAATGGGTTAGGATCCACCTATTCCAGTCTGACTTCATTTTAATTGATAACATCTTTAAAGACTATTTATACACTAAGTCACAACTGATTAAAACTTCAATGTAGTATCTTTTCAGGGGACACAATGCAATCAATAACATGGTGGACAAATAGGAAGAAACTAATCAAAATTATATGATTCACTCTGCTTCTTTGCCCCAAATCCTATGCCTGGAAGAATATATGATTTTTCACGTGATGAGAGCTACTCGTATAGCAAATCCCAAAGGACAAAAGAACAATATCTACTTCCTCTCATACACACACCCTCAACTAATCAAAAAAAAAAAGAAGTTCCCCTAGCTAGCATTATACTATGCATTACATAATAGCATCATTAAAGATGGAAATTCACAATTTATGTATCTATTTCTGAAATATATTTTGTGTGATAAATGTATAAAAAATAACAATTCAATCTGTAAGTTATAGCATCATTCCTGTATTTTCAGAAAGGAAGAATATGAAAAAACCATGCTCTAAATGTAAGTGCTGGTTTATATTTGCTTACTCAAGAAATATTTATAGAGTATGAATATCAAAATATATTTGCTAATTAAATATTAAGTCCCTATTATGTGATAAGGAGAGGATGCACTGGACATTGAGCTGCTAATGGCAAGGTTAAAGTTTAAAACTAAACTACCAGAGAATCTGAGGAAGAAAGATGAGACTGTTATCCAGGAAAGATTTTAGTTCTAAGAAATGCTATAAAAAGTCACTACAAGACAGGATTGATTCAGTGGCATTGAGTACGACCTGGTTTAATATTCATTAAGAAGAAATATCAAGAGGAATAAGACAAAGAAACAGCCTAGTAGAGGGGAATTTGTACCTTAAAACAAATAGTATACTAATAAGTAATAACACAAATTTTAAATACACACAGACCTCTATTTACTGCATTTGTGACCCTAAAAATACTCATCGTTCTTACATCCTCTAAGTTGTACTTTTTCTGTCATGAAAATGGATATAGGTACAGGCTGTGTGTTCATAAAACAAGATATTGCCTTAAGAGTACTTAGTATATAGTAGCTTCTCCATTGTGGTCATTTGTAGTCATTAAATTTTTATTTTATTACTACTTTTTATGATTCTTTTTAAAAATAATTTTATTGTGGGCTCATACAGCTCTTATAACAATACATTCATACATCCATTGTTTCAAACACACTTATACATTTGATGCCATCATCATTTTCAAAACATTTTCTTTCTACTTGAGCCCTTGGTATCAGCATCTCATTTTCCTCCTCCCTCTTATTCCCTCCCTATCTCACAAACCCTTGATAATGTATAAATTATCATGTTTTTCATACCTTACACTGACCAATGTCTCCCTTCACCTATGTTCCTTCTGTTCATCCCCCAGGAAAGGGATTGTATATGGATTATTGTGATCAGTTTCCCCTTACTCCCCTCACTTTCCTCTAATTCTCTTGCTATCTCTATTCTAATTGTTGACTCTGAGGGATTAATCTATCCTGGAATCCTTGTGTTGCGGACTCATAACTGTAACAGTGTGCAAGTTCTGGTCTACTCTGATTTGTAAGATAGCATTGAGGTCATGGTAGTGGTGGGAAGAAAGATTGAAGAGCTAGAGGAATGCTTTGTGGAGCTGTACTGCACACTGACTGGCTTATTTCTTCCTTAAGAACCTTCTGTAAGGAGATGTCCAATTCCCTACAGATGGGATTTGGCTATCAATTCCATGTCTTCCACTCATTCCCATTGGATATGATTTTGTTCTGGGTCTTAGATGCCTGATACCTGATCCCATGGGCACTTGATGATCAAACAAGCTGATATACTCTTCTGTTTTGACATTGTTGCTTTTGAGCTAAATGACTGCTCTTTAACATCAAGCCTTTAAACCCCAGATGCTGTATCTTTTGATGACTGGTCATGATCAGCTTTATTCACACATTTGCTTATACAACTATTTTGTCTTAAGTGATCATGTTGGGAGGATGAGCATCGCAGAATGCCGGATTGTTAGAAAAAAGTGTTCTTGTGTTGAGAGAGTAGTTGAATCAAGGTCCAATGTCCATCTACAACCTTAATTCTTTTTTTGGGGGGGTGGGGGGGAAATCACTGCTCTCCGGTGGGGGGAGTAGGAGGCCCAGCCCCACTGCTGGAATTGAACCTCCGTCCCAATGGGCCGCAGTCCTGCGCACAACCACTATGCCACCAGGGCTCAGCCCTACAACCTTAATTCTTAACATATAGATATGAGTACATAATTCTATTCCACTCTCATTATATATAGATATATTTGCATATGTATATGCCTGTATTTAGATCTCTATAAATGTCCTTTGCCTCCTGATGCTTTCCTCTATTTCCCTTTACTTTCCTCTTGTTCCAACAACATGTTCAGCTTTCATTCAGGTGTAGTAATACCTTATTGCTACATTGCCCTTGATTAATCTCCACTTTAGTTCACTTGTTGTTCCCTTGTCCATGGGTTGGTTCCCCTCTTCCTGCCTCCCCTTCTCCCGTATCCCCCCAGAACCATTGATCCCATTCTTTTCATTTCCAACTTGTTTATTCCATATTTAACTTATCTAGATAGACATGCAGAGGCATTACTAAGCATAAAAATGAGGCAAAGTCAAAGATACAACAAAGGAAGACCAACAAAACAATAACAACAACAAAAGGAAAGCAAAAACAGAACAACAACAAAAAAGCCACTGACAAAAAGGGAATTAACTAAAAATGGTTCAAGTCATTTTGTTGGCCTGTGTTTGAGTGTTTTCCAGTCAAATTTGATGGGGTGGCACACTTTGTCTCCAAGGGCTAATTTTTGTTTTCCCCAAGGATTTCATTATTTTGCTCTGCTTGGTGCTCTGTTGAAAGATTTTAGTATTCTGTCCCAGTGTGATGGGGTCAAACTGTGTGTAATTCCTGCACTGTGTCACTCGAGTTATCCCCAGTAGCACTATGGTTTAGTGAGGGACTTCATGTCTCCTGGTGGGACTGGCAATATGATCCTCTCTGTGCATGATCTTCTCTGAACTGGAATATTGTCCTTAGGTTTGGTGAGTCAGTATATTTCCCCCTCTCTCTCCATCCTTTCTCGTTTCTCCTGTGTGCTCTAATATTAATTGGACATGCCCCTCTCCCCAGGCTGTAGCTTCAGTGCTCTTCTCTGAAGTGCATTCTTATGGGGGAGAGGAGGTGTCACAAACTTGGGATTGGGACCAGACCCACAGATCTCTCTATTGGTTCCCTGGTACATGCCTATATGTTGCATTCACATCTTGGTGCCTCGAGTTGAAGCCAGATCTCTCTCTCTCTCTCTCTCTCTCTCTCTCTCTCTCTCTCTCTCTCTCTCTCTCTCTCTCCCTCCCTCATCTATCTATCTATCTATCTATCTATCTATCTATCTATCTATCTATCATCTATCTATCTATCTACCTATCTATCTATCTATCTATCTATCTATCCATCTCTCCTTCCCTCTCCCTCTCCTGCGGAGAAATAAACAACACACTCCCCTTGGCTGGTTTACTGCCCTGTTACCCCCATACTCATTTTTTTCTCTTTCTTTCTCACACCTATTTAATTGGCTCCTGAATGTCTCCCTGGGTTGGGTTTCTATCTTGCCATAGTACCTGGATCTCACCCCAAGAATATATGTCTATAGTATCTTTTCCCATATGCCCCATTTTTTAAGTTTACCAGAGTGGATTTGCATTGCTCTTTTCGTTTTGCGCTTGACTTACTTCGCTTAGCATGATTTCCTCCATTTTCATGCAACAATGTGTTTCTTGCATTCATCTCTGCATTTTAGGGATGCATAGTACTCAATTGTATGTATGTACCACAGTTTTCTGATGTATTCATTAATTGATGGAAATTTGGTTGTTTCCAACACCTTGCAAATGCAAACTGTTATGATGAACATTGGAGCTCACATGTCTGACAGTGGTTTGTTTTTTGTCTTTTCTGGGTATATGCCCAGTAGAAGGATTGCAGAGTCATAGGGTAGTTCAATTTCCATCTGTGTTAGATATTGACAAGTCAATTTCCATAATTGCTGTACATATCTACAGGTACACCAGCAGTGAATGAGAGCTCCTTTCTCACAATAGTCCCTGGAATACTGGTTACTTTCTGATTTTTTAAAATATATTACATTTGAGGGTGTTAGGTGGTGTCTCATTGTTTTAATTTGCGTTTCTATTATGGCTAATAATCAGGAACAATTTTCTCATATGTTTAGTAGCCATTCAAATTTCTGCTGCTTGAAACTTGTGTTCAGGTCCTTTGCTCATCTCTCTAGTGGGTAATTAGCCATTTTCTTTTTTAAGCTTGCAAAATTTTGGAGAGTTTATTAGTGATGCCTCTGTTTGATGTGCCATTACAAAAGATGTTTTCCCAGTCTGTGGACTCTCTTATCACTCTTTAGGTGAATTTGTTGGATGAACACAGCTGTTTTATCTTCAGCATATTCCACGTGTCAATTTACATACTTCCCTATTTGCGATAGTCTATGTTCGCCTTACACCAAAGTCCTTAGATTTGTCCAAATTCACTCATGAATGGCCCTAATAGTTGTGGTGTTACCTCAAGGTCTGAGATATGCATTGAGTTATTTCTTGTACATGCAGTGACGTAAGGGTATTGCTTAATTTTTCTGCAGGTAGATATATAAACTTTTTCCAGCACCACTTATTGAAGATAGCATCTGCTTCACATTTGATATATTGGGAGCCCTTATAAAAAAACAGTTGACTATATGCTGCTGTTTTCATTTCTGAGTTTTCAGCACTTTTCCATTGGTCTGAATGTCTGTCCTTATACCAGGAGCACACTGTTTTGACCAGTGTGGCTGTATAACATGTGCTAAAGTGATGCAGAGCAAATGCTTCCATTCTGCTCTTCTTGCAGGGTTCTCTATTAAGTCTGGGCTCCTGCCCACTCCATGTGCAGTTGGTAATCAGCTTTTCCAAGTATTTGAAGAAATAGGATGTTACTCATATATAAACGTATATAGTGCCTTGGGCAGGACTGACATCTTTATTAAATTGACTCTTCTAATCCACAATCATAGGATATTCCTTCTTTGTTGAGATCACTCGGTTATTTGTCATAGTGTTCCATTGTTTTCCTCATACAAATCTGTTTTTTAAGTTAGGTATATTCCTAGATATTTCTATTTTTGCTTGGCTATTGTAAGGGGTACTACCTTTTTAATAGCCTCTACTGTGATTTTGTTTGATATATATATATATAGCACTCTGATAGACTTCAGTTGTAAATGTTGTATCCTGCCACTCTGCCATTTTCCTCTATTGCTTCTAGGATGCCACTTGTCGAGTTTTAGGGATTTCTCAATATATAAATTAATACAATCTGTGAATTATGATAGTTTCACCTCTTCCTTCCCTAAATAACTTTGATATCTTTTCTCTGTCTTATGTTGTTAGCTAGGACCTCCAATATGATGCTAAATAGGAGTGGGGATAAGAGACATCCTTGTCAGGTCCCCTTTTTCAGTGAAATTGTTTTCAACTTTTCTCTATTGATTACCATGTTGGATACTGGTATAACATATATAGGTTGTATAAGATGGAGGAGTTTTTTTTTTTTCTATTCCTATCCTCTGTCGTGTCTTAAACAGGGATGGATGTTGAATGCTGTTGAATGCTTTCTCCATGTCTATCAATATTATCATGTAGTTCTTATGAGTTTTCATATCAATGTAACTAATAATACTGATGTTCTTTTGTATGTTGAAGCATTCCTGCTTCCCTGATATGAATCCCACTTGATCATGGTGAATTATTTGTTTTATTTGCTTTCCTGTTCTATTGACTTCTATTATCAAGAATTTTTGCATCAATCTTCATTAGGGATATTGATCTATAGTTCTCAATTCTTGTGGAAGGCTTGCCTGCTTTAGATATTAGAGTTATACTAGCTTCATAGAAAGAGTTTGGGAGTTTTCTTTCTTTTTCTAATTTCTGGAAGTGTCTGCATAGGATTGGTGTCAGTTCTCCCCTGAATGTTTAATAGAACTATCCTGTGAAGTCATCTGGTTTGGGGGATGTTTTAGTTGGTAACCCTTTGAGAACCTTGTCTATTTCTTCTATTGCTATGGATATGTTGAGGTTCCTGAAATCCATCTGAGAGAGCCAAGGGAGTGATTGTTTTTCCTAGTAATTGTCCACACCTTCCAAATTGTTGAACTTGTTCGAATGCAGTCCTTCGTAGTACTGTGAAATCTTCTGATTTCACTATGGTACCTATTTCATCCCTCATCCTTGCCATTGAAATTTGTTCCTTCCTTTCTTTACTTTGGTTTGACAGTGGTCTATCAATTCTGATAATCCTTTCAAAGAACCAACTTTTAGCTGCATTAATTTTTCCACAGTTTTCTTATTTTCTCTCTTCTCTATCTCAGTCCAAAATTTTATTATTCTTTCTTTTTGCCATTAGTAGGATTGTGCTATGGACTCTGTTCTCATTGGTGTAAGTTTTGTGCCAGCATGTCAACCATAAGTCTCTCTTGCTTTTTCATGTGGGTACATAATGCTTTCAGCCTTTCTCTGATAAATGCCTTTGCTGTGTCTCTAAAGTTTTGGTTCATCTTATTATCATTCTAATTGGTTTCTAAAAACTTCCTTGTTTCAACTCTGATCTGGGTCAATACACACTTCTTTTGCAATAGGTATTAATCCACCACTTGTAGCCCTTATTATCTTCATCATCCTTTTGTTGATTTCCAGCCTTATGGCATGGTGGTTTGGGTTAGAAGTCTGTATTATCTCTATGTGATTTAGTTACTCAGATTTAACTTGTGTTCCAGCATGTGGTCTCTCTTTGAGTATGGGCCATCTGGCCTTGAAAAGAATGTGATTCTTTTGCATTTGTGTGGAAAAGTCTGAAAATATATACCATGCCTATTTGTCCAATTGTGCTGTTTAGATTTGTAGTCTCTTTGTTATGTTTTTTTCCCTGTGATTATTCTTTTCAGAGAGTGGCATCTTAAAGTCACCTACTATAATTGTTGCATCTGTGGTTATTTTTCTCATCTTTTGGAGTGTTTGATTTATGAATTTTGCTAGTCTCTTGTTGGGCATGTATATATTTATTATGCTCACTGGTTCTTGGTCTACTGTTCCCTTGATCATTATAAAGTGCCCATTATTGTCTCTTGTTTTGGTTTGTACCTTAAGATCAATTTTGCCAGAGATTGAGATTGCTACCCCTGATTTTTTTGCATTGCTACTTGCTTGGTATAATTTTCTCCAGGCTTTCATTTCCAACCTGCTTTTGTCTGCAAGCTCGAGATGTGCCTACTTTAGACAGCAGATAGATAGGTTATGTTTTCTAAGCCAGTTTGTTAACCTCTGCCTTTTAGTGTATGACTTCAGGTCATTGATGTTACATACAGTGTTATTACATTGATATTGCATGCAGTGATATTATATCAGTGTTATTACATCCATCTGTGGATTCTATGATGTTGTTTTTTACCTTTTGTTAGGTGTTTTCCTACAGGCCTATCTTATCAATTTGTGTGTGGTTCATTCTTGCCTTCTTTCCACTATTGAGCCAATACTATCTTGGGGGCTATTTTCTCTTTGTCACCCTAATAGTGGAGCTGTTCTATGAGATGGTCCTAATTTGTGCTTGGTGAGTGCTGATCTCACCATATTGGGTTGTCAAGGATCTTTTGTAGGGCTGTGCTTCTTTTTACATATTCTTTGTTTTTCCTTGTCTGGGAAAATTCTTACTCCTCCATCTATATTAATAGGTACTTTGGCAGATATAGTATTCTTGGGTTTCCATTGTTTTCCTTCAATTTTTGATGATTGTTACTCTACTCCCTCCTTCTCTTCATTGTGTCTGCTGAAAGGACTGAACATATTCTTATTTGGGTACCTTTTAAATGAGTATTTGTTTTTCGCTAGATGAATGTAGAACTTTCTCCTTTTCTCATGGTTGGATAATATAACTACTATGTGTCTTGGTGACTTCTTCTTGGGAATCAATATGGTGTTCCTTAGGCCTCCTGAATGGTTGCCTGATTTTTAATTATTGTGCTGGGGAAGTTGTTCTCTAAGATTTGCCTCGCTATCTTCACTGTTGAATTCATTGTGGTATCTTGTTTGGTAGTTCAATTATTCTAATATTCTTCCCTTTCACAGCATCAGACTTGGCTCTCAGGTTTTCTGCAGTTTCTCTGATTGTCTTATTTGACTGTCTTCCCCACTGGTTGATGTCTGCCTGGTTTTCTTCTAGGTCAGGTTTGGCAAACCAAAGAGTCAACTCCATTCCTCCTAACAACTTTAAAATCATACAAGAGCCTTAAATGTGTTCTTCCAAACATATGGAATCACCATGATCTGAAGTAATAGCCTTCAAATGTTTTCAATGTTACTTCAGAATTGCACATTCACACTGAAATATATGGCTTTGCAAGCTTCAGTTTGGAGACCACTGCTATAGATCACTGATGCTTCTTCAAGTCTGCCTCCTCAAGTCTGTTGGTAAAGTCTATTAACTTTCTACTGGGTTTTGTTATTTCATTCCTTAGGTCTTGTATTTCCCTTTGGTACACTGCCTTTATTTCCTTTATCATTTTATCCTTTTTCTCTACCCCTTCCCTCATAACCTGTATGACTCCAAGTAACATTCTGAAAATTTATTTCTGTGACAGTTAATGTCTGCTTCTTCTATGCATGTCATTAACTTCATGACTTCTTCTGGCATTGTCTTCTGTTTCTCCTGCTTTTTTGTTGAGGCTTCTGGGATGGATTGCTGTCTATGTGTTGTTTTAGAGAAGCCTGAATATCTTCTAGAGTCAAAGAGCCCTGGGCTCTCCCTTGGGGAACTTCTATAAGTGCTTCTTCAAACTTCATACAGGTAGCTAAACCGAGAGATACGACTACCCCTGTTTCTTTCTGTGGTTTCGCTTTTATATTAGCCACTCAGTATTACATTATTTGAAATGTGAGTTGGGTGGGAGATGTGGGAGAGGGATTAAATTCCAGTTGGTTGAGAAGAAAACATTCTCTCTGATAAGCGAGATCTCCTCCCCTAGGGGTCAGCATGACAGCACCAAAATCAGAGCACCCAACAAACCTAATATAAAAAAGAGAAAATAATTTTTCTTGGTAAGAACAGCAAATCCCACACTTATAGTTTAATTCCAATACAAACTGGAAGAACAGGTCCTTTAACATACATTAACATAAAAGGGAGCCAGTGCTAAGGAATGCCATAAGTTAGCTACAGAATCCTGGAGGCTTTCAACATAACAAAGAGCCTCCAAGTAGAAAGCAAATATTTTGAGAATGATGATGTATTTGACATGATGTATGCATGTGTGGGCTGTGATAAGCATTATAGGAATCCCAAATAAAATGATCAAACAAACAAAGAGCATTAGGAGCAAGCTTCTGCCTCAGAATAATTTCACTGAGCACAAACACAGAGACCATAGCCAGGGGGCCAATTTAACTTAATTTAATTGGAGTTGGCTGGGGGGTTGGGACTTCTCTGAGTTTTGGGGCATCAGATATCTTGGCACAACTAGGGCAACTGTGAAAGCCCCATGGGAGTGTGGGGAGTATGTGTTATTCGGGTAAACTAGAGAAACAAATTGCATAGACCTGCATATGAATAGAAGGTTACAGTTTATAAACAAGAGGATAGGACATTAAGAAAGCATCTCAACCCAGTCCATTTCAAAGTCATAAGTCCAACATTAGTCCATATGCCCAATATCAGTCTACAAAGTCTCCTTTCAACTTACAAAGTCACAGGCCAGTGGGTGCAGAGTCCCGGCGCAAGTATGGGTCTCCCCATGTCTCTTCGCTTCTAGGGCTCAAGGCCCATCAACAGCATGCAGTGGTGGTGGAAGCAACTCCGTGCTAGCAGGGATCTCCACGTAGCTTCTCCAGCTTCAGAAGTCTGGTTCTGTCAGGGTAAGGCCATGTAGCTTCTCCTCCGGCTTCTTCAGCTCCTTGGAAGCTGCCATCTTGTCTTGTCCACAGTTCATTGTCTCTGAGACTAACTCCCAACAACTGGAGAGATGGCTTCTCATTCCCATGAGGGAAATATTGTGAGATTTCCCAAAGTCTCAGGAGAAATCCATGCCCACACGGAGGCCTCATTGGCTATTTAATGGGTATCTCCTAATTAACAGGCTAGACTCCAACCTTACATCTCAATCATGAAATTAACATAGGCGCATGACTGCCACAGAGTGCCACTGTCCTCCCTCAGTGATCCTACATGCAGCTGGGGAGGCCCTGCCTGTCCTTTGTGGGGCCATCGGGTCCAGGAGTGGAATTGACTCTAGTTTTGCAAAATGAATGAGAATTCACTAATCGGAAAAAGTTAGAGTAATCACTCCCTGAAAGAAGTACAACTTACAAGGACTGTAAGGTTTGGTATCCCTCAAAGTTATGATAGAGATTGTCTTACTATGGTGGTCAGCAAGGAGATAAGTAGCTCTTAGTATAACTAGGAAATAAGATTACAAGTTATTTGACTTTTCTCCATCATGACAACTGAAAAATAAATAATTATTTGCTCCTCATTCTTTGGTGGTGGGGAGGGCTTACTCTTCAGGCACCATCACTTTTGATCAATAATATCTCCCCCCCACACACAATTTATGTCAACATTCTATTCAAGAATCAATAGTGAGTGACTAGCACAAAAGTAAGATGTTTCTGGATCTCGATTCCTGTATAAGCTAGACCTGCAATCCAGCCTCGAAAGCAAAGATTTGAATACATCACAGAAGCCCAAATAGTGAAAATATTGCGGCATCTCATATTCTTATTTTTTAATCACTTCATTGGTGGCTCATACAGCTTTTATCACAATCTATACATACATCCATTGTGTCAAGCACATTTGTACATTTGTTGCCACTATTATTTTCATAACACTTTCTTTCTAATTGAGCCTGTGTATCAGCTCCTTATATTTCCCCTACCTTCCCTCCTTCATGAACCCTTGATAATTTTAAATTGTTATCAATTTTTCATGTCTTGCACTGACCAACGTCTCCATGCATTCACTTTCTGTTGTTTGTCCCCCAAGGAGGAGGTTATATGCCGATCCTGGTGATCGGTCTCCCCTCTTTCCTTCCACTTTGCCCTTACCTTCCTAGTATTGCTCCTCTCATTAGTGGTCCTGAGGGTTTTATCTATCTTGGATTTCCTGTTCCCATCTTTTATCTGTACTCATGTACATGCTCTGTTCTAGCTGATTTGTAAAATAGAATTGCGATCATGATAATGCAGGGGGGAGGAAGCATTAAAGGACTAGAGGAAAATTGCATATTTCAGTTGTACTATACTGCACCCTGACTGCCTAATCTCTTCCTTGTGATCCTCTTGTAAGGTGATGTTCAATTGTCTAAATATGGCCTGGGTCTCCAGTCTGCACTCCCCCTTATTCACACTGATATGATTTTTTGTTCTGGGTCTTTGATGCCTGATACCGGATCCAATCAGCACATCATGATCACACAAGCTGGTGTGTTGCTTCCATATGGGTTTTTGTTGCTTCTCAACTAGATGGTTGCTTGTTTATCTTCAAGACTCCAGATGCTATATCTTTTGATAGCCAGTCGCCATCAGTTTCTTCAGCACATCTGTTATGCAATCATTTTGTCTTAAGTCATCATGTTGGGGAGGTGAGTATCATGGAATGCCAGGTTATTAGATCAAAGTCTTCTTGTGTTGAGGGAGTAAATGAGTAGAATTCCAATGTGCATATGCTACCATGGTACTTAAGATATTAATATATATACATATACATAATTCCTTATTATTATAAATATATTTACATATGTACATGCCTGCATTTAGATCTCTATAAATTTCATTTTCCTCTTAGTTTCATTCTTCTATTTTCTTTTCCTTTCTTCTTACCCCAATATCACATTTTTTCCACATGTCATACAATTTAGTAGTTCAATCATATTAAGTAGAATTATGCATATTTATCACAATTATCACAACTAACATATCCAGCCTTCATTCAGGTTTCAGTAATTCCTCTCATTGACAGTCCCTTTAATCATGCCCTCCTCATCATGGAATTTAGATTACTTCTTGTTTCCTTGTCCTTGGGTTTGTTAACACCCAGTTGTTTTCCTTGCTTCCCATTCTCCATGTTCCCCCAGAACTGTCTATATGGAGGATATCTTAAAGGGAGATTACTTTAGCATGGAATATGTCCAAATGTTTTCACTTGTTGAACACAAAGGACCAGTCTTGCAGAATAATTGCTATTGTCATATTCCATTGAGTCAATTTAGACTCATGATGAACCAATGTGACAGTCTAGAACTGTTATATAGCATTTTCTAGACTTTAATTTATACTACTGCCATAATGGGTACAGTGAGTTCAAAATGCGTAAATTAAGGCTCTTCAATTCATGCCTTGTAACACTCTTCTAAAGTGGAAGAAGACAGAAATGGGATGTGTGAAGCACTAATAGAGGGGATTAATCAGTTTTGTTATGTCTCTGAATGTAAGAGAATCATTTCAGAAGCAAGAATAGAAGGGATCCTGTTTTCATCAAGAAAGAAGAGCCAAATATTTTTTTTAAAAAGAAAGAAAGAAGAACCAATAGTGGTGAACACTCACTATCCCTGCTCTGCTAGAAGTGGCAGAGGTCACTTAGGCACCGGTGTAAGTTAAAATAAAGACCATGAGACAGAGCAGAGGAATTGACCTTAGACTGTGTGGCAGAACAGTGTGTGAGCTTCCTGACTCAGGGAGATAGATGTCAGTGTACTGAATAACCAAGAAGCCAAGCAGAGGCATATCTGCCAGCATGGCTAAGAAGAGTCACTGTGGGCAGCAACAAGATTGCCTCCATTTTACAACCTGGTAGCTTATCAGATAAATTATACAACTGTGAATACTACCTGGTGAGTTTTGTGTGACCTTTGCAATAAATTATTGAACCTAACAGAGAAGTAGAATGCCAGGAGAGGGGTATTAGCTTCAGAATAATTATAAAGAGTAGAGTATGGAGACATATTCTACATCTGTCTGGTAGTAATCTGCCTTGAACTAGTGTGGAGTTGGATGCGTCTTCCCTTTTCTGAAGACAGAAGAGGTCCAACATAACCGCCTCTCCATTTCTGTTTTTGTTTTGTTTTGTTTTGTTTTTTTCCCACCTCCCCATTTCTTCAGGGGATTAAATTGTGGACTATTAACTTAAAATCCATGGTTTGTATCCACCAGAAGTTCTGTGCAAGGATGATGAGGCAGTGTGTTTTCATATAGATTTATATCCTTGCAATTCAGACAGAACAGTTCTCCCCTTTCCTACACGGCTAACATAAATTATGGTCTACCAAATAATGAGAGAAGGTTTAGTTTGTTTTAATCTTGATTGGAGCTCATTGCCAGCACGTTTCCTCAGTGGGGGCTCTGTGCATTCTACATTTCAGCATTTCATTTGGTTGTTGACTATTTAACCTTGGCAAAACCAGGACCCATATAATAATCAGAAGTCTTTATACATACCAGTCAATATAATAATTATTTGCGATAATTAATGCAATTTAATCTTCTCAACCACACAATAAGTAGGTTGCTGTTAGAGGACACAAAGTAGATGCTAATCCATGGAAACTTAATGGACAAGAAAATGAAACACTGCCTGATCCTCTACCTTCCTCACAAATGTTCTGATGCTTTATCCTATTGCTACGACCATGGTGTCCAGCCATCTCCTTGAGGGCCTTTCTCTTTTTCCCTTCCCCGCTACTTCACCACACATGATGCCCTCCCTCATGTACTGTTCTCTCCTGACAACATGTTCAAATGAATTTAGGATGAAGCCTGTCTATCCTTGTCTCTCATGAGCACTCTGGCTCCCAAACACCCATACACTCACACCCTAGGACTCCATTCTGACTTATAGTAATGTTCTATCTATAGGTATTCAGAAGCTGTTTATGTTTCCATAAATTGTTATGGAAACAGAAAGCCTCATCTTCATCCTGAAAACCTCCTGGTGAGTTTGAAATGCTAGCCCTCCAGTTAGCAGTCCAACAGTTACCCAAAAGTGCCACCAGGACTTGTAGGTAAATTAACTTCAATTTATTGAAAAGATCATTGAGGCTAAAAGAAGTGATTTTCTCAAGTCTACAGAGCTACTGATTTGCAGAGCTAGGAAATTTTACTCAAATCCATGAAATTTCAAAGCTCAAACTCTCCTTCACTCAGATTATCTGGGAGAGAAGAAAGCATCTCAATTATAATCATGGAGGTTGGAACTCAATCTCCAGCTTGATATAGCAATTTTACTAAATTGTTATTACTTCTTGGTACTTTTTTTTTAATTTAAGCACTTTCATTTCCTGCTCTTGCATAAGCAAGAGCTCATGCTCTTTTACTCAATAATAAAAGTCTCCAGAAAATCAATCAACTAATTTGACTTCCACATGAAAACCAAAATAAGTTACCATTTTGTTATTTCAGAGTGCTTTCCAGAAACCTCTCTGAATCATCCCAAGAAGCTTGTGAAGCTAAAATTATCATCTCACTTTCAGAGATGACATAACTAAGTCTCCAAGCTGTTCAAAGACATCCCTCAGAGCCCACAGCTACGACATTGCAGAAACAGTTTCTGAGCGAGGCTTCAACTTTCTGGTCTTTTGTGCTTTCCACACTATGAGATTAAATTTTACACAAGTTAGAGAAGTTACCACATTGATTTTTAGTTTACATTTTCAATATGCCCAAATTTATTCAAATTTTAGGATTTCTGAAGAAGAGATCATGACATGAGAATAGTAAGCATAGTTTCTTTTTGGAAATAATTTTTCCTACCTGCATACATTGCTGTTTTACTATTTATTAGGTATTTTCACTTATTTTATTTTATTTTTTTGTGGGATCAATTCCCTGGTGGGAATAGGTAGCCCAGTCTTGCTCCTGGAGAGCTGCTGCTGGATTTGAACTATCAACTCTGTGGGCTGCAGTATCGCACACAACCACTGTGCCACTACGGCTCAGCTATTTTCACTTACAACCCTTCCTCTTACCCATCTCTATAATACTGATTTTTAGAAATGAATGTAGCTTTCTGCCTCACTTCCTGTGAGGAATAATTCATATTATGTTTTTAAAACTTCAATAAAAACAACAGAAAAAAGCTTACTAATATATTAGCTAACATTTTTGTGTGTTTGTTTTGGGGGAGCATCACTGCCATCTGGTGGTCGTGGGAGCTACAGAGCCTTGCTTCCAGAAAGAGGCTGCTGGATTTGAACCACCAAACTAGGTCACAGTCCCGCACTCAACCACTACGCCACTGGGGCCCAGCCCCCAGCTAATATTTTTCTAAGTAAACTTGTTCAGAATCTATGGAATGCTTAATGTAATCATAGATCATTCTTGAACTTTTCATGTAACTTTTTATGTAAGTTTTGGGAGAAAATTAGGGACATCTAATCAATCGGACAAATTAATTTATCATACAATGTCTATACTGTTAATTTGATTGAAAAAGTTATCCTTTTAGTTGACCCTAACAATGAAGCATATCTCAACTGATGATATTGAACATTGGCTAAAATTGATTATGGAATGGAAATGAGTTTAGTAGCTAGAACCATTAACCAGTATATAATGAGCCTTTTATTAAAAATAATATTTAATACTTGGGATACATGTTTCTTGTGTGACTTTTAAATCTTTGTTATGCATATCATATAATTTGGTAGTTCTATCATATTCAGAAGAGTTGTGCAATCACTTTTACAGCTCATTTCAGAAAATTTTCTTCTTTCTCATACTTATTTTGTTAATTCCTCATTTTCACCCAGCCTATTATATCCCATCATAATTATTAATCCACTCACTCTCTCTATAGTTTTACTTTCTTTGGATTTCATATCCTGAAAAATCACTCAATGTAAACAAGAGCAAAAATAAAATCGACACCACAAGAAAACAAAATAGAGAAAATTCTCAATAGGAAAGCAGAAAATACTAAAAAATTGAAACAACTGTAAACTTAGCCAAAAGGGAGATCAAATGATAAGGTGTTGGAGCTTTTAGTAGCATATTATAGCAATAATAGTTGATATTTATCTTTAAAGAGAAAAAATAATTCTACATATTTTTAAAGAAATACTGTCCTGTATAAATACAAGAAATGTTAATATATCATGGAAGAAAAAATATGCCATGGGATTAGCCACAGTATTGACAGGGTGGATTTTGAATGATCCCTGTAACAAGAACAATAATTTCATGTGTAACTATGAAAAGAAATATTAAATGTTATCTCTTTTATGGATTGATTATTGCTGACACCAAGAGGTATTTTGTATGGAAGGTAGGTTGAAATCAAGGGAAATTGTTTACAGAAAACTGATTTTGATGGTAATGTGGGATGTATAAATGTCTTAAGTGGACTCTTGTGGTAGGATTTGTGGATTGAAGATAATTTTTTCCATATGCAAACAGTTATGCAGATCTTTTACAGACATTAGCAAATACTACAATTGGGATGTATTCATCAGTATTACATGTCCCACAGGTCATTAAAGTGCTAAATAATGCAATCACAAATTATTTTTAACAATTTTCTTTTACATGTGTATTTGTATGTATAAAGAATAATTAATCATGTTATTTTCAATTTCTTCCAATAAAAAGACAATCCTGTTGATGACATTGTTTCTAGTTGGTTAATTTTTCTATAATAGAGCATATGTATTCATAATAGGGTTTTGGAGAGTTTATCCTTTTTCACTCTCAGATGACAATTTGCCCTTCCACTCCAGATAAATTTATCAGAATCTACTGGATTGAATGTGATCCCCCGATAATTCTATGTACAGTCTTTGCACATACTGGTTTAACTGTGAGAAGATGTTTTTTTTCTAATACACTTGGCTGTGAATCAAGAAAGAAGTGCAGGGACCTTGTCTTTCATTGTTACCTTTGCATAACTAGAATACTTCTGGACACATATGGGAAATACTGTCAGATGAAAGAATATGTGATTGAATGAAAATTTCTAATGACATTGGTCTGAGCAACCAGTGAAGTGTGACACATTTGAAGACATGAACTCCCTGGTTTATTGCAATGATACATCCAGAAAAAAACAGATAAACAAACTTGTATATATACACACAATGGACTACTAGACATTGCTTTACAAATAATGATGAAACTGTGAAACACTTCACAATTTAGATGGATTTGGAAAGCCGTATATTAAGGGAAATTGAAATAGCTAAAGTTTATTGTGCCTACCTGGCTGTTAAACACATGTGTGGTTAACTGAAGGGGGGGGGGGAGATAAATGACTTGGTGAGTATCACCTTTCAAATTTTCAGGTCTTTTGCTTTCTGATGGTCAGACCAGGGGTTGATCAGGTCCCTCTTTCAGGGGGAAAGACTCACTTCCTGAAAGGTGTCCCTGAGGAGAAGCCACATGGACCTATCGTGATGCAGTCATGGATACCGGAGCAGTCATGTGGAGACCCTGACAGTGCTAAAATGCTTACACGTTCACTGATTCAGCTTTCCTCCCGCAGTTGGCATCATTGTGTGTGTTTTGTGAGATGAAGAGGACTTTGTGGATTGGTGTTGGACATATGGGCTTGGACATGTGGGCTTGGGCAGCACTGGGTTGGGATATTTTCTTGACGTGCACTTATCCTTTTTATAAAGCTCTGTCTTATACATATGAGTCTTTGTGGATTCTTTTCTCTAATATACCCAGACTAAACACAGAAACTTATCAATCATAAAAAGACAAATATCAGACCACTCTTATGGAGACAAAACAAAATCAAGATAAAGATTTTCATTCCCAAAGAAACAGATTTTGATGATTTTGATGATTACCATTGGAGAAAGGGAAAGGAGATCAAGAGGTTAGAGGGTAGGTAGGCATTAGTTTTGGAATTAGGGTAGAGACTAACCAAGTAGAAATAAAAGAGGGTTGGGGATGGAGAGGATAGACTGGTTAAACTATTGGGGCAGGGTGTTGATGAGTTGTTTTATATAGTAAAGTATATAAAGGATTATTTGAGAGGAAGCCCCCAACTAATTAACATTAAAACAATAAATAAATAAAACCACAATGTCAGTTAAAAATTGGAAGAAGAAAGGTTTCATCTCAGGATCTAAGTTTGGTGGTTATTATTTCAAGGAAGTGAAGTAAGTTATTGCAATGTGGAGTAATAACCCTTCAGAAATGCAAAGTTAAAGAAGTATCATGAATGGGAAGATTAAGAAAGCAGAATACACTTGGCATGTTATTAGATGCAACCAAGAATCATAATCAAACGTATGCATTCCTACACCCCAGGGTGTTGAGAAAATAAATATTGAAAAACAAACAGATTACCAAGAGAATGGGTGCACAGAAGCAAAACAAGGTATGAAATCCAAATGGCCAATAACCATGAGAAAATTAATCATAATGGTCAACATATAGCCAACAACCCCCCCAAGGGAATTAAAACTTTTCTGTTTTAACAACAGAAAAGAGGGTGAAGAGAGACAGTGGTCAGTGTAAGACATGAAAACAATAATTTAAAAAATGTCAGGGGATCATGAGGGAGAAAATGGGAGAGGGGAACAAGCTGAAGCCAGTAGAAAGAAAACGTTTTGAAAATGGTGATGGCAACAAATGTACAAATGGGTTTGACACAATAGACTTAGATGTGTGTTGAGATAATGGCTATGAGCCCCCAAAGACATTATTTAAAAGAGAGAGAGAGAGGGAAAAATGCATTCCAATCTCAGAAATCCACAGGGGATGTTCTGCTATGTCCTATTTGGATAGCTATGAGTTGAAATTGACTTCATGGGCATGAGTTGGGATTTTCAGCTGCAGTAATGTGGAAAGAATGAGAGGTACTAATGGATTATGTGTTATGTATGACAAAGAAACTCTTCAGACAAAATGTTGAGCCTCTTGGTTTCTCCTTGTGACTTATAAAATGTGAGAAGAGAGAAAAACCAGAGTCCAGAGAATGAAACATGAAGGAGAATTGAAAATTACCAGCCTATCCACCCAATACACCAGGTTCCAATCAAATCCAGAGCAAATTAGAAAACATGAGCTTGGTAGTTTCATAGTTTCCAGTTAACTTGAGGATATTAGGAGTGAGGAGGGTAGAGGTTAGCCCGTCAATCATGTTGCAGCTTGATGATCTCATTTGGAGTAGTGAAGGAGATAAGTAGCTCACAGGAAGCCATTTCCACTCTCTCTTTGCCTTCCCTTTCCTGCTTAGGAGACACACGCATGAGCTGGTGGAGCCACATAGAGAGGTTTCCACTGCCACTGGATCCACATGCTTTTCTGCCCACAAGATAGTGGTCTTCTTGCATTTGGCATTATTACGTGTGCTCTATGAGTCTCAAGAGGAATTTATGGACTAATATTGGACTTATGGACTAATATTGAGCTTATGTACTTGATCTGGACTGGACTGGGATATATTATTGATTGATAATTGCTTTTTTAAAATATTTTTTATTGGGGGCTCTTTGAGCACTTATGTCAAATTTATATATGATTGCATAATTGCTTCTTGATATAAAGTTATCTCTTACACATAAAAAAGTAAAAACTAACAAGACAAACTAATTTAAAACTTTACCATGTATTTGAATTCTATTCTCATTACTCTTGCACAACATATCAAATTCAATGCTAATTGGCCTCTTTCTCTGTCTACCTGAGAAGGCCTGCCCCTTTTAACTCACAGATAGAAAGTATAACCAAAGAGGGAGAAGATGGAAGTCTGAATAAAAGAGATGCTACTCCTTTAGAGTGACACAATAGCTGCAGCCAGGATCAGCTCAAGTCTAGTAATAGCTGTGATGATAATGCAGGACTGGGCAGGGTTTCATTCTCTTGTCCTAAGATAACTATGGGTCAGACCATGGCATACAACAATACAACAATAACAGCAACTTCTACAAAGACAAAACACAAATGGTATTCAACTGATGGAATCTCATGAGATGGAGAACACACCCCTAGAAAAATGCTTCTATAAACATTCTAGATGTTGAATTTATTGGAGAAGCAGAGTGGTCTTGAGCTGGCTGACAAAATACACATGCAAATTATCTGCAAAAATTAAGATGAAAAACTTCTGGACCCCAAAACCAAATTTTATATGGTCCTCTGCTTCCCATCTGCAGGCTTTCTACAATGATTTTTTGAGTGGAACTCCCACAAGAAAAGTTCAGAGAAAACATATTAATAAAGTGTGCCCCAAAGAGCTATCTATTGAGCCAAACATAATGCATAATGAAAATTGTGAGCATCTGCCCATCAAGAAGAGAAGGATCCCAGCAGCTTCCTTGTACAGCTGTCAGCTTCTCTTCCAGATGGTAATGACTGATAGATGCACTGACCTAGCCCAAGCTTTAACTGTTACTCCAACCCTTCTCTTTTACTGAGGACTCATTAATGTCAATTATAACCTTTGATTAAGCCTGCTCTTGACAAATGGGCCTTTTTGCAACACTTAGCTGCAGACATGAATTTACAACTGCAGGTTAGCATAATCAATACTCTGGACAGTGTATTGTCAGAAACAGGATTTGCCAGAAAACCTCGTTCAACATAACCAGTGGCATTTAATCCATCACAGATGTCCACAAAGGATGAACCATGACCATTCCTCATTAATCTCCCATGATCTCATATATGTTCTTTCCATATTCAGTGAGGACTGGGACTATGAGAAATTAGATTGACTATTAAGGAAAGCAGTATTTAGGATTTCAAAAGAAAATGACCGCTAACAATTTTAATGAGGAAAAAAGTGTCCTTTGTTTTTCCTTGTTTATCACAATAATAATTACTTTCACGTGGTGAAAATGAGATGCAGGACTGATTTTTCCAGTTTCATAAAAGTAAGCATGGCTTTAGTACTATGTGTTTATTTTTCTCACTACTGTAAAGCATTCCTCATACCAAGTTAAAAAGCTCAATGATTATGCTCTTGTACCACACTAGACTCACAGAACCCACTTGGCAGAATTGCTTTTTAAAGACTATTATTAGAGGTCGCTACAAAAAATAGAATTCTGAAATCCACGTCTTCCTTGTCTTACCATAGAATCCCATATTTATCTGAGCTGAGTCTCAAGTATACTGATATGTGGAGTTATACTGCTATCAAACCTTATCTCCTGTTCTTGGTCCAAAGGAGCCTAATGGGGATACGTTTTAAGTGTGTTCACACTGTGGCTCAATTTTCAGATATATTGGATAGACTGTAAGTTGGAAACTAGAGAAAAATAGAACTTCACAGACAACAAACACCATAAATGAAAGCAAAGTTAGACATTCTAAGCAAGATGAACCTTGGGCCTGTGTGGCAGGGATGAAAACACCAGTAAAGCTAGAAATAATTAAATCACTGTGGGCTCATTCGTACTCCTGTGGACCCCTCTGGCCCCCCAATAAGTCATATAAATGGAAAAGCATTGGCTAGAATGGAACATAGACAGATAATGTCAAAGAATACTAAGTGGCACTAATGGGGGAAATAGCTCCATGTGGAATTTGAAACTCAGGGCAAATTGTACATGGTTAGGCTACACAGTTTCAGGGACAGTTCTGATAATTCCATGGTAATGAGGAGAATGCAAGTTGCTAGCAAGAAGAGAAAGGATAGCAATAAATATGTACAGTAGGGAGGCAAGGAAATAACCAGTGCAGAAATGCAGATGAGCTTCCCATGTTGCTACAAGAAAGAGGAAGGACTAATGTCTGGCTAAATAATAGTTTTAAAAATCCTTAAATATACTCAGCTGGAATCCTGAATGAATAGGCCTTGTTTTTTTAGATTTGTTTTTTTTTTACAAAATTACAGTTACTAAAGCAATTGCCCACTTCATCATTCAGTATTCATTTTATAAAAGGTTGTTTGAGAAAGTCTTTCAAAATTCTGTTTCATCAAAATAAAGGATACTGAGCCCCCATGGATGCCTATTCTTCATGACTACAAGACTCATAATCATAACCATGCCTTTTGAATTGCCTTCCAGGAATTCCAGAACTCAGTTTTGTACTTAGTCATGATTAATAATCTTTTTTTTTCAATGAGCATAGCTCTACCACATAACTTTTTTCTTTTTAATTAAAATCATTTTATTGGGGGCTCATGCATCGTTTTTCACAACACATAAATACATATACTGTGCCAAGCACCTCCACATGTCTGCTGCTTTTATCATTCTCCAAATATCTGTTTCTCCACTCGAGCCCTTGATATCAGCTTCCCATCCTTTCCCCTCTTCCCCTGCTCTCCCTTCCCCACCAACCTTCAATACTTTATAAATTATTATTGTTTTGTCATATCTTACACTGCCCGCCCTCTCCCCCAGCCCACTCCTTTGATGTCTGCCCTCCAGATAGGAGGTTATGTGTATATCCTTGCAGTTGGTTCCATCTCTCTACCCCACCTTCTCTCCTCCCATGCAGTAGCTCCACTCTCACCACTAGCCCCAAGGGTCTCATCTGTCCTGGATTCCCCATATCTCCAACCCCCTTCTCTACCAGTGAAGTACCAGAAGGTACTTCTCTAGCCCAGCTGAATTTGGAAGGTGGAGTTGGTACCATGATAGTTGGGGGGAGGAAGCTTTAAGGAACTAGAGGAGTGTTGTATGCATTATCACTGTCTTACTGCACCTTGACTGGTCTTTCTCCTCCCCATGACTTCCCTGTAAGGGGGTGACCAATTACCCACCAGTGGGCCTTAGGCCCCACCCTGCTCTCCCCCTCATTCATAATGATGTGATTCTTGTTCTTTGATGTGCAATACCTGCTCCCTTTGGTCACTCTTGATCTCACAGGCTGGGGCGCTTCCTCCATGTGAGCTTTGCTGTGTCTGCACTGAATGGCAACTCATTTATCTTGAAGTCTTTGAGACTCCAGACACTTAATCATTTGGTAGCTGGGCACCATCCAGTTCTTCTACTCTGTTTGCCTCTGTATCCATTTGTCTTCAGTGATCGTATCAGGAGTCAATTGACCAATTGATTTTCATTTTTGTTCTTTGATGCTTGATACCTGATTGTTTCAGCACCACATGATTGCACAGGCAAGTGAGCTTCTTTTATGGTGGCTTTGTTGCTCATGAGCTAGATGGTTGCTTGTTTGTGCTCAAGCTTTTAAAACCCCAGATGTTGTATCTTTTGATAGCTGGGCACCATCAGCTTTCTTTCTTTTTTTTTTTTTTTTACATACCACCATCAACTTTCTTCACCACTCTTGCTCATGCTCCCACATTTCCTCAGTGGGTGTCTTGGGGAGGTGTGCACACAGTGATATGTGTTCTTTTTTTCTTCCCTGTTTGATGCCGGTTGGCTAGTCCTTTCAACACCTTGTGGTCATGGCTGTTGTGCTTCTTCTATGTGGACATGGCCACTTATCAGGTAAATGGTGTATTGTTTATCTTCAGGCTTTTAAGACCCCAGATGATATATCCTTCAATAGCTGGGCACCATCTGCTTTCTTCACACATTTGCTTATGATTATGTCAGGCCAGTGAGCATTGTGGAATACCAGATTCATGGAACAAGGTGTTCTTTCATTGAGAGAGCAACTGGGTGAGTGTCCAAGGTCCACTTGCTACCCTAGTACTGAACCTATAAATATGTTCTTAAATTTTTCCCTCCTTATAAAAGATAATTATATTCGTGTATGGACATGCCTATGTTTAGACTTGTGCAAGTGCCCTTTTTCTTCTAGTTCTTTCTTCTATTCCCTTCCTTCTCCCTCCTGTCCCACCATCATGCTTCACCTTCATTGGCATTTCAGTGCTTACTCACAGTTACATTGTCCTTGTTTAATCCCTACCAGGACTCCCACACCCTCCTTTTCATCAATTCTGAACCACCTGTTCCGCCCCCTGTCCATGAGCCTGTCCGTGCCCCCTTTCTCACCCTCTCCCATGCCCCCCAGGAACAGTTGGACCTGTCATTCTCTCCTCCTGACTCTCTGACCAGTAGTCCTCCCTCCTTGGTTCACTTCATTTTTCAGGGTGGGGGGTCAGTTCCCAATTCTTCCCCATCATGTGACCCCCAAAATGTTCTGTGTCACTGTCTGCTTCAGTAGGGAGCCAGTGTTCCCCATCCTGTTGCTGTTTACCCAGTCCTTTCTGTGACCCATTAGGTACCCAGAGGGGTGTAGTCCCTTGAGCATCATGTGTCAACGTGGGGAATGGACCACAGAATTTTTATAATCCTATTCTACTAATTTTATTATTTGTATCTTTTCAAAGAGTTTTCATGCAAATAAGTACACTATTCTATCTGCTTGATACTTATGATACTCTAAACTCCATCAAGATATAGTAATATCAGTAGCCCACTGGTATTTTCTATAGATAGGATTGAGCAAAAGATGACCTTACCTTCATCCTCTCATCTACAAAGGTGATCAAATGATTAGACACTGATGCAAAAATACTTTGTAAATTTAAAAATCAATATTCAAGTACTATAGACATAGGAAATTTATTCTATCTCAAGTTGTCTTCTTTATGATTAATATTAGTACCTGATATTTTCATAATACTCAAGTTTGTGTAAAACTCTAAGAACTGAAATTTTAATGCAAATGTTTTTTGAAAGGATGCATTTTAAACAACATTAGTCATTGGCACTTTATAGTAAAATAAAAATATTGGTTGACATTGCTAAAACATCAAAATTGAAAGAGTATGACAAAAGACAAATATAATTGGAAGAAGGAAAAAGAAAAATAAAATGTCAGACTTCAAGAAATAATTTTGTTTGGGGACGATCCTTTTGGGTTTCCCAGCAGGATACATACAGGAGTGTTTGCTTGGTGGGGAGTGAGCAGTGTGAGAAGTATGATAAAAAAATGGCATATCGATTTGTTTGTTTTTGAAATTTTGTTCATGGAGAGTCCAGTTTGTTTTCTTGGATGCATCTGAGGAGGTGGGACCTGAGTTACCAATTAGGATCCTATTCCAGTAATCAAGTTGATACTAATTGCTTGTTTAAGTAACGCCTTCTCCCATAATTAGGACCTGTGTGATAAATTTGAATACCCAAACATACCTTATCTAAAGTTCAGAGTTTCATTTGGCAGTAAAAGCAGCTGGAGGGAAAGCAATGCTGGGTCGGCCACACTAACTACTGTGCTCAGCGACACAGTCCCAATTATGCATCTATTGTCCAGAGAATGCCTTTAATGTTGGAGGCTGGATGTGCAGTGGAGAGATTACATTTGTAATTGCTAAAAGCAAAAGGCAAGAACACTGAGATATTTTAGTTTACTCTGTTATAAAAGCAGCTCTAAATGCTTTTTAAATGAAAGCAGATAATAGCAAGACTAGAGACTGAGAGGCAGAGTGAAAACAATAAGCAAAGGGCACGATTTCTAGGATGTTCCCAATGACGGCAGCCTCCATGGGCATCTCCTACAGGTGGCAAAATACAGATGGCAGAAAGATGGCTCTGATTCCTCTTGAGCGTTCACCAACTTAATTGTCTATTCTGAATTCCTTAAAGGAAAGAAACAGGATGGTAAATTGTCTCAGAGAAATTTTCCTTTAATCAAATATTTACACCACAGTCCAACCAAAACCAAAACTTCCATTGATTTGATTCTGACTCATAGTGACACTACATGTTACAGAACAGACCTGCTCTGAGCATCTTTTTTGCTGCAATCATTATGGAAGCATACCTTTAAGCTTCACTTCTGTTATGCTACTAAGGAAGTTGGAACCCTCAACCTTTTTTTTTTTTTAAATAGTCAAGCTTTGTTCCATCCAGGCATCTCACACAAGAACCAGAGAGCTGTTTTTAAATGCGTATTTCCTCCTTTGCCGCCTATTCTCCCAAACCAATGGAACCCCTTTGCCATCAAGTATACTCTGACTCACAGTGTCCCTGGAGGACAAAATAGAACTACTCCATAGGCTTTCCAAGGCTATGATCTTTATTTTAAAGTCATTTTATTGGGTGCTCACAACTCTTATCACAGTCCGTGCATAGATCCATTGTATGGCAAGCACGTTTGTACATCTGTTGCCATCGTCATTCTCAAAACACTCATTTGCTACTTGAGCCCTTGGTATCAGCTCCTTATTTTCCCTTCTATCCCTGCCCCCACCCTCCATGAACCATTGATAATTTATAAATAGCTATTATTTCATCATATTGTACAGTGCCCGATGTCTCCCTTCACCTACTTCCCTGTTGTCCATACCCCTGGGAGGAAGTTATATGTAGATCCTTATACTCAGTTCCCCCTTTCTACCCCACCTGCCCTCCACCCTCCCAGGATCGCCACTCTCATCACTGGTCCCAAAGGGATCCTCTGTCCTGGATCCCCCATTTCTTATCTGTACCAGTGTACATCCTCTGCTCTAACTGGATTTGTAAGGTAGAATTGGGATCATAACAGTTGGGGTTGGGGGCAGTGGGAAGGAGGAAGCATTTAAGAATTAGAGGAAAGTTACGTATTTCATCATTGCTATACGGTATCCTGACTAGCTAATCTCCTCCTCAAAACCCTTCTGTAAGGAGATGTTGCTTCACCTACAGATAGATTCAGGTCCTCAATTTGTAATCCTCCACATTTATAATGACATAATTTTCAGTATTTTGATGGCTGATACCTGATCCCTTCAACATTTCATGGTTGCACAGGCTGGGGTGCTTTTTCCATGTGGGCTTTGTTGCTTCTGAAATAGATGATCACCTGTTTACCTTCAAGCCTTTAAGACCCCACAGTCTATATTTTTTGATAGCCGGGCACCTTAAGCTTTATTCCCCATATTTGTTTATGCACACAATTGTCTTCAGTAATCATATCAAGAAGATGGGAAAGCAATGATATGATTTTTTTTATTCTTTGAAGCCTAATAACTGATCTCTTTGACACCTTGTATTCACACAGACTGGTGTGCTTCTTCCAAACAGGGCTTTGTTGCTTCTGAGCTAGATAGCACTTGTTTTCTTTCAAGTCTTTAAGACTCCAGATGCTATATATATTGATAGTTGGGCAACTTCAGCTTTCTTCAGGACTTTTGCTTATGCACACATTTGTCTTCAGTGGCATCGTGGAATGTCAATTTATTAGAACAAAGTGTTGCTGATTTGAGGAAGTACTTGAGTGGAGGTCCAATGTCCATCTGCTGCCTTAATACTAACCCTATATGTATGTGATCATAGATTTATTTTCCCTTCACCATATAAAAATAGGTTTATCTATGTGTATGCCTATATTTAGACCTCTATAAATGCCCTTTGTCTCTCAGTTCTTTCCTCTATTTCCTTTTACTTTCCTCTTGTCCCACTATCTTGCTCAACCTTCATTTAGGTTTCAGTAATTTCTTTTTTTTTTTTTAGTTTTTTTTTTTTTAGGCATCACTGCCCTCAGGTGGTGGGAGTAGGAGGCCCAGCCTTTTGCTCCTGGGAGCTGGAATTGAACCTCCATCCCAGTGGGCCGCAGTCCCGCGCACAACCACTACGCCACAGGGGCTCAGCAGGTTTCAGTAATTTCTCCCTGAAACATTATTCTTGATCAGTACCTATCAGGTCTCTCATACCCTCCTTAGCCTTGGATAAGTCAACACCACCTCCTTTTCCTCCACCTCCCTGTCTCCATTGTCTCCCCAGAACCATCTGTCCCATTGTTTTTTCTTCCAGACTGTTCACCCAGCCTATCTTATCTAGATAGACTTTCAGAGATAATAATATGTACAAATACCAAGACTTTACAATAACACAAAGCAACAAAGGAAAACAAAATGATGACAACAACAGCAACAAATATGGACACAGACTGCCAATGTTTATTCAAGGAGCAACTGGTAGGGTCTATCAACCTTTAAGTTAGGAGTCAACCCTTTAACCACTGCCTAGCCAGGTCTCTCTTATAGTCAATCCACCCTTAAAACCTTCAGTTTGTTGCTTTGATCCAACATCTTTAAAGACATCTACAAAACTGGAAATGATTAGACCTTTCCTCCTGGTCTTGAAAAAACATTCTACCTTTTTGTCTTTTGTGTCCTATTTGTTGCATTTCATTGTATTTCAGGAACATCCAATTAAGCTACCTTTCTGCCTGCAAAGCAGTCTTACTCATTTACCTTGATCCCATATTATGTCTAGCAAATTCTAAATTATGCTTAGATTTCAGTTTGAGAATGTAGCATCTCAGAAACCTTTTTGATCCCAGATTCTAAAGGTTTCCTGTAGCACAGGGTCGGAACACCTTTTAATTCTAAAACACTCAGCACATTCATACCTAAAGAATTGAGTGGGTGATGTTATCTTTATGATTGATTTCCTCACTGGAATATGCATTCCATAAGAACAAACTCCGTGAGCATCATTAATGTATTTTCAGTGCCTGGTACTATTAGCTAGGTGCTTAGTAATTATATGCGAAAAGTAGAAAAGAAGAAGTGCCAAGCAGGGGAATTCCCTCCAAGTCAAGGCAATTCATTTAAAGGTTTAAAAAAAAAACTGGTTTACGAGAAGAATATATGAGAGCGCACATCTTTAGGATCCTCACAGGTATCCTTCAAATTTCAACTCATGAGCTGAGAAGACTTCCCTGATATTTTCATGTACAATCACATACCTTGACCTATACTTTTGCAGTGCCACATTCATACCCATCATCACAGTCTCACTACATTGACGTCATGATTTTCTTTACAGTGTGCTTCTCTTGAATACATGAAAACAAATCCTGATTACTTTTGAGCCCCTAGAAGCAGGTTTCAGAATCAAGTATATGCTACACATTCCATAAATATTTTAAATTGATCAAACAATTAATAATATAAAATATTCCCATGTGGACATGAGATTAAAAGGCCAAGGATCAAGGATGTCTGACTAAGGAGAAAATTTAGACATTAATTTATTATCACAAATTACATTTAGACAGATTCAATTCAAAGAGAATAGGTTTGCCTTGGATTTAACTACTTTCGTGATGTCAAAAAAAACATTATAACAGACAGTCACATTTTCTCTTATGGCAAAAATCAATAAAACAATTACTTAACTTATTAGTAATTATGATGTAATGAAAAAATATATCTTTCTAAGACATATCTTTAATGGGCTAGAATGAGACTCTAGGAGGTCAAAGAACTATGATATATTTACTTGTATCTGTTGTGACACCATGTATTGGGTCACTCTTTTTAAGATTATCCCCTGTTACTTTACTTCTTTAAGACTTGGAACTCTAATGTCCAAAGCTTTGGAATTTCTCTTTGCCACAGAAATCAATATAGCATTTGAATGAATAAGAATGATACTCTTGATTTTAGTCAAATATGATCACCTTAAGAACCAGAGCTGAGAATATGGCTACTTCAGTGCAAATATGTCAAAACCATTAAAAAGATGGAATTTCTTGATAATATAGATGACAAAGCTGAATTTCATTGTTAAAACCTTTACAATGTGCACATCTAAGTTCTGGAGCCTGAAAAACTCATACCCCCAAAGAAATATATCCAAATTACTGAAAAAGTTCTTTTCCATTTTTTACTCCTTATGATCTTATTGTGATAGCCTCTGTCTCTTCCCCAGTAGGCAAAGGCAAATACAACTTCATGACAGCTACTGAGACAGCAGCCATGCAAAATTGTCTTATGGTCAATTAGTAGACAAATTCCAAATCCTCTTTTAGGCTGATTGCATTGTCTTGTGAGAGGGAATAGATCCACATAAAGCACAAAGTCAAGTCCCTTAAACCTTCAATTGTGCTGTAAGGCAGAGTAAATTTTTAATATCATTGAAGAACATTTGTATACATATATCTTTATATCTGTAAAATATTTGCTAAATTAATCAGAACTTTAGTACATTGCATTACATCATACTCTGAATTGAATCTTTTCACTTAAGCAACATTTTATTCCAAATTATATTTGCCTTGAGTAGGATATTTGAATATATTGATATTCTGAAAGGAGGTATGCTTACAGCGTTCTGTTTCCAAGATAATATTTCACTATCAGAGAACATTTTGAGTAGCTGCACATACCTATTCAAATTCTAATGAAACATAGACGAGAAACATTTAAACTTTCAGTAGAACATTATCTGAAGAAAAAACTCAATCTTGTTTGGTTGATTGTATGCTATTGCTACATTTGCAAATAAATTATTTTTGGCTGCATAAAACTTCACACAACAAATTCTGCTTGGAAGATTAAATGACTTTGAAACAGATACTCAATAATGGGAAAGTCACTATCGCTTCATGAGCACTACTTTTAAGTTAATGGTTTATCAGAAGAAAATAAGCACTTGATACAAATGCCAAATGTAAACAAAACTGGAAGGAAAGCTCTTTGGTTTGAAATAAAAGTAGGGAGAAATATTCTGTCAATATTCAAACAGAAATACTTTTTTTTTCTTTTTATGGTTTCTTTACGTCTCCTGATTCTTGTGATGATTTGATTAGAACTTTGGCATCTCAGAGCTGTGCTACATGAATTGGACCTCCATTTCTTTCAAATGGGTAATTTGTCATACTTGAAACAATTCCTTCATACCAGGATCTATAAGGAAATAAGTCATGCATTACTCTCATTAGTTTCCTCTAAATAATTTATTATATTTTCCTGTACCTCCAGTATAATGTAAGCTCACTGAAGGAAAGAAACTTGGTTTATCTGCTGTTGTCCTCCCAGACTCTAACACATTGCCAAGTATCCTGCAGTCATTCAATAGGTGTCTGCTCAGTCGTGAAGGAACGAAAGCCAAGGAGGGAGTGGGGGTCAGATGGCCATACAGGCACAAAGGAAAGAAAGTCAGCAGGTGAAGGAACAAAATCAGCTCCTGGAGAGCAAATCAGCCTGCTGGGCATTTACCTAGAGTTAGCATTTTACAGCATATACAGATAACATATACCGTAATTTGGGGGGCATAAGATGCAAATGAGCATAAGACACACCCAGTTTTTAGAGCAGGAAAACAAGAAAAATATTCTGAACCAAATAGTACCAATATACTACAATTTTCTGGGATACCACACCTTGAGACCAGAACACACACTTCTTTAGGGAGAGTGCATCTTACGGTCTGAAAAACACAGTATATACATAAACACACACACATCTATAAAATCAACTTAAATAATGCCTGAAACAAATGAATCGAAAAATTTGATTTATTTGTGTGTGTGTATTCTTTCAGTACCTTGATGGCCATCCTACAATACACCAAATGAAAAAAAAAAAAAACCCGGGATGAGCCCCGGTGGCGTAGTGGTTGTGCGCGGGACTGCGGCCCACTGGGATGGAGGTTCATTTCCAGCTCCCAGGAGCAAAGGCTGGGCCTCCTACTCCCACCACCTGAGGGCAGTGATGCCTAAAAAAAAAAAAAAAAGAAAAACCACCAAAACAAACCAAACCAACTTACCCTCAAATCAATTTGCCTATGGAAACTCCATGAGTTATAGAGTGTAACGGTTTCATAGAGTTTTCTGGACTGTAATCTATACAGAAACAGATTGCCAAGACATTCTTCTATGTCCACACTGATAGATTCGAACTACCAGTCTTTTGTGTAGCTAATCACAAACAGTTTGCACCACCAAACTCAAAATCTTTAAAAAGGCATTTCTTAAAGTTACCAAGAGGCAATATGAGTTTAGAACTACCAGTGACCAATAAGTAGATAAGACAATGCAGACAAGTATTATATGACAGAAAGTATGAAAGCATTGTTATTGAATTTCTTTTGATGCTTTTCTAGAGAAAGCAGAGGCTACTTTCACCAAACTAGTGATTTACACACGGAACTAGCTGTCCCTTCAGTTATATTTGCATATTTAAAAAGAAATCCCTGAAGGGACATTTTAACCTAACTTTGATAGCTGTGCCTGTGACACAGAGGTTCTGTTTAGTGCAAATGTTTGAAACTCTTGGCAACTGACAAGCCCAATAGGGGTCTGAGTACACTCAGCAGTGCCCAGAGAAAAAGCAGGTGTTGAAAATCTGTGGAGCACAGTGCCACACCACTGTCTGCCGGGTCCCCATGAACAGTTGTCATCTCAACAGCAAATGGTTCCTTGTCCCTTTTACACAGAGCTCCAGCTACTTTCAACTTTGTGTACAATAGCAAGGATGTAGTTGAATAACTTGGATCATATTGGATCAGAATAAAAACATATGGGTGAAGTCATTCTGGTCTAAAATAGACAACAAAACACTGGAAACATATAGGTCTCACTCTGCCATGAGCTAAGGTTTTGATCAAATGTGTCAGCCACATGAGTCTAAGCAAGACTGTGGGACAAGATCATATTTCAGTTATTCTGGTGTCAAGTTCATAGTATCAATAAAATCTTTGGGGCACAGATGCTATGACTAGGGTAGGCTATGACTAGGTTAGGCTAGTTTGTCTAGAGAAACGAATAGGGGAGCGTTCCTCTATATAGAAGAGCTTTATCTCAAGAAATAATTTTATATCAAAAAGTCATCACAGCCCAGTCCAACTTAAGTCCTTAAGTCTGATGCTAGTTCATAAGTCTCTCTTCAGATTCAGGAAGACAAGCAGTAATGCAGAAAACTGTTGTAAATTCAGGAAGCCCACAGGCCAGGGGGTATGGAGTTGTGTGAATCCAAGGCGAGGAGAAGCATGGCAGATGCCTAAGACTCTCAAGGTTAACAGCATGGTCCCAGCAAGCAGGAAGGTGAGCGACAGAGAGAGAAAGGCAGTTGCCAGAGTCCCTTACTCTCATACAAAAGACCTCACCCCCAGTGAGTTATAATGGAGCTACCATCCTATTGACTGGTTTGACCCCACCCAGAGCTAGAAGTGAAAATCATCCAATAATCACAGTGTCCCAATTCTTAAAATAGATCACAGAAAAATGGCCCACCATCATGGAAAATAAGAAAATGATTCTCTGAGAAATGCAGGTGGTGTAGAAAGACAGGAGAGGGTCGGTTTTCTCCCTATTTCTAAGATCTCTTTATGAATTATCTCTTCTCTCTACTTCAATTCACCTGTGCAGATTTCATCTAAATTAACTTAAGTGGATATGTTGGGAACAAGTTAGAGAGAAAGGGGATTCTTATGAAAACTGTGGGAGGACATGTTTCATAATTATTAGACTAGATTTTTGAGATGATCTCCATCCACAAATTCCATCAGAGTTCATTCTTGCTTTGGGGACTACTTTAGGCAAAAATAAGCTAAAGAGTCCCATAAAGACACTATTAGCTCTATATGCATATCTGCAGGTGTGATTTCCATATACATTTTTGCCTTCCAGAAAGAACCCATTTTTTCTTATAGAAGGTTCTCATACTCAGAAAAAATATATAAGTGGAAGCAGAAATTTGGAGTATTGCTTAGTTGACAAATAAGTGATTTTTCAAATCTCCTCAAATTAGCAAAATGACAGCCTGGAAGGAAACAGGAAATTTCAATTGTCACCAAGTGTGTTTTAGAGAATTTGACAGCTTCTGACAGGAAAAGCCCTCTTTAAATCCTATCAAGAAATATAATAGTTTGAAAAGTGTTCCATTGTAATATAGTTCCCTTTCTTTGATTTCATATAGCTGATGACAAATTTTCACTAGCCTAGTTAAAATCTGTGTGTCCCCACAAATCCTATGGGTGCCCCACACAGTGGCATAGACTCTTAAGGATACCCTTTGTATAATTTTTTTTCTCAATTTAATGATGACATGTGGATGACACAGCATCAGAGATATGATGGCTGCTCCCTTTCATGAAATTTAATACAAATTCAAGTAAATTCTTAAAAAGGGACATCCCTGACAACTTTTATTCTATTGATGACGAAAAAAAATGTTTTTCATTGATTTAGCAGGTTGGAGAGAACCCAAAGAACCCACAGGCTTATAAACACCATGGTCTGGTCAGCTTGTCTTATTATGATATTTTATAAAAGGGTCATGCATGATCAAGCTTTTATCATATATCCATTAAATTCCACCACAAGGGATAATAGCCATTCCTTTGACTTCAGAAACTTTCTCTATAGATATCATCTGTTTGTAACTTTCCTCCATGTGAAACTTCCTATAACATTTAAAAATAACTTTATTAGCATACAAGTCATATATATGTCATACAATTCAATCATTCAATCATTACGACAATTAAAGTTAGAACACTTTCTTTTTCCTACCCCTCATTGTTAGCTCCCAATTTTCTTATAATCTCACCCGCCATGATATTATAAGGGGGCAACCTCCCCCTCTCCCAAAATGGAAAAAAAATTTCACTGGGTGGAGCTTTTGCACTACACATTTTTCCATTCAGGGGAACATCAAGCAACTTGCTCTTAGTTAGTGCATCTGGTGTCGCCTAGGAAGTTCTCACTGGTCACAGTGAATTTTTTCAATGAAGCAGTTTCACTGGAACCTCATGGTTTTTGTTGGTGACAAAAAGCTATGGAACTTTGTTTTCTGTTTGGGAAAATGCTGCTAAAACTGTTTTGATGTCGAATACACTTTATGTGGACAATGTTACAAAGAAAATCTCATGTACAGATGGTTTTCTTATTTCAAAAATGGTGAAATATTAATTGATGACAAACCTTGTTCTGGATGTTCATCAACTTCATGACAAACTAAAATGCTGATATAATTCCTGCACTTTTACTCAAAGACAGATGATGAACCATTGAAGAGATGAGGAAGTTATCTGGACTATCTTGGAGCTCAGTTCAGGGAATTTTAATGGAAGATTTGGGAATGAGAAGGGTCACTGCAAAGTTTGTGCCATGGGCTATGACTCACCCAGAAAAAGTGTCACCTGGACAAATGCCATGTTTCAAAAGAAAACTCTGGAGCAACCCAGATGTTTTCCCAAGGTGAAGATATATGGTGCTATTCCTATGACCCCAAAAATAAACATCAATCATCATTTGAGGATGACACCGTCACCCTCCAAACAGAAAGCTCCTCAAGCGAAATCAAAGATCAAGATGCTGTTCATTTGTTTTTTGATATGCAGGAATAATGTGTTTGGAGTTCTTTCCACCAGGCCAGCTTTCTATTTAGAAGTTCTAAAAAGATGTGTACAAATTGTGCAGCAAAAAAGGCCTGATTTATGACCGATAGGGCATTAGTTTTGTCACCACTACAATACACCCGCTGCACAACCATCTCAGTGCACCAGTTTTTGACAAAACAGAGCATGCCTTTCTTCCCACACACAGCTGACTCACCTGACCTTGTTTCTTTATGTTTTCCTGAATGGACAGCCATGAAAGGACAGCAATTTGAGACTTTAAAAAGGTGAAGAAGAAAGCAGGGAGGAGCTGTCAGCCATCCAAACAGATTAATGTGAAAAATGTTTCCCAGAATGGAATTGCAGATTTGGCAAATGTATTAAGTGTTATGTAGAGTACCTTGAAGGTGATAATATTGTTTGTAAAAATATTTGAATATATATCTTTGAAAAAAGTTTTGGATGTGGGGGGGAGGGGGGCATGTAGCTAATTAGCTAGTGTCCCTAGTGCTCCCTTCAGCAGCACAGATACTAAACATAGTTACTGTCCCTAGATTTACCTATCCTAGAGTTCATGCACAGAAAAATTAAAGAGAGAAAAACCTCCACAAAAATCCCAGAGGTGCTGAGCCCTGGTGGCATAGTGTGCAGGACTGCGCAGGACTGCAGCCCACTGGGCTGGGGTTCAATTCCCACTCACAGGAGCAAAGACTGGGCCTCCTACTCCCACCACCAGAGCAGTGATGCCTAAAAAGAAAAAAGAAAAAAAATCTCAGAGGTCTCAAATAAAATACCAACTCCTCAAAAGAGCCTTTCCTGACCAATCCACATAAAATTATACATGTTCTAAGCCATTATTCCAATGCCCTGGCTTTATCTGACTATTTTGTCATACTTTTTTCTGTTATGCAAATTGCTTGTGCAAAACAAACTCTCTTAACCATATCCACTCCCCTATCTACACTTTATATTTTTCATCACTGTTATTGGCAGGTGCCTCTCATAATTCAAACTCTCTTAGCCATACTCACACTGCCATCTACCCTTCGTAGGTTTTATCAGTGGTAGGTGTCTTTGAGCCTGCTCTGACTCTTGGTAATCCTATGTGACACAGGAATGAAGGAAGCCCATTCCTATACCATTCTCACAATTATTGTCTGTGTTTGAGTCCAATGGGATAGCCCCTGTATCAGTCACTAAACATCACTACTTTATTTTGTAAATATTTGCAAAATATTTAATTTCTGGGCTAGAGAATTTTGCACACATTTCTCCCTCACATAAAGCTTATCCTTTTGACAGGTTCCCTTTCTGATTCACATATTCTTTCATCCCTCATCTAAATCAACATTTCCCATCATACACACTTAAATGCAATCCTATTTACTATAGTTTACACTATTTCCATACTTTTCCAAAAACCCAATGTCTATATTTAGCTATCTTTTCTTTCTCTCATTAGACTTCAACAGGTCTTTAAAAAGTACGAAGTTATGACTCCTCTCACTATAAAACAAAAATCCAAGCCCTTTGCAGACAATTTTACTCTAATTCATAACAACCCTCACCATCAAACCCCACCCACTGCCGTCGAATCTATCCTGAGACAACCTGGAAGGATGAAGCAGAATCTGCCCTTTGGGGTTTCAGAGACCATAATGCTTTAGGAATCAAACACGATATGCAACCAAACAAACAGCATTGCCGTTCTTCCAGAAGCAAATTATAGCTGGAATCACTAGTCAGTCTCTCATTTAGCAACTCAAGAACTCACCAGGGCTCCGAACTTTCTCTGTATTTCCTTTACAATGGTTACTGTATTTTGTTTTTGCCCTGATACAAAGGCCTAGATTATTGCAATTGACAACATAGTGACTTTATAAGTGGTGCATTAATAAAATACAACAATAACATGAAGAGAATTTATTTAGAAACAAACTGGGTAACTTTACTATGGCAGCACAAATTACATAATATGAAACATTAATTCCAGAGACACTTGACTATATAACTATATATATTTTGAAATGCACTAGAAATTCTGTTTCCAGTAATGACAGCATATTTTACATAAGATTTTGGGACTCCACACTCTGTAGCACCTTTCACTCCAGGATTTTTCTCCTCCTTTTCCAGCCTTTCTGAAAGAGCATTGTGCATTTCCTGCAAAAAGTCCTCCTCATTTCCCAGTGTGTCTGAAAGCCCTGGACCGTTTTCTCTAACACCTCAAATAAAAAACTGCACCATCTATATAATTTTATTTTAGATGTCTTGACAGAGAATGCCATACATAGAATAGTCCTACAAACATAGATCTTATCCTGCTTGCTTCTAGTCTCTCTAAGACTGAATTCTTTTCAGTTTCTCCCTGCCATTTATCACTCTTTAGAACCTGTCAATTTTTGATGTTGTTTTCTTTTTATTAATTATTCCAGGGTTGATAGTTCTTAGCTGTGAGAGAGTCCAGAAAAGAGCAAGAAAAAGTGATCTGCAGTGTTGAAATGTGACAACATCAACTTTGTGACAATGAGATTTGGGCATGTTCATTTATTTGGACCTTTTTGTTAAGAACCACAAACTCTGGAATATTGGATAAAAAGAAGGCAATTGCATGTTGAGTTAAGTTGAGATGTTAGAGAAGAGAGTTCAGAGCTTCCAGAGAGGCTGAAAAATAAGAATATATTTTATGTAAAGTGCAGTGTTTTTTCTAAGTAATTTAATAGGTTAAGTATATAACATTTTGAAAATATACAAAAGTGTAGGACTAGAGTTACTACACCTTTTAAAACCCAGAGAAGAATTAAAGTATAATACTTAGGGAAGTTTTGCTTAGCCCGAAAGAAAGCATGAAATGAAGCATACAGCCAGACAATAGATTACAAACATTGAAAGGGTAGGCTTAACCCAATGACATAAATAATGAGCTTAACGGTATATCACTAAACTCTAAAATTATAGTCATAAAATCAGTTCAATATTAAGCTATAACTATGATCTGTCTACTAAGATACATATTTTACATATAAACACAATATTAAATTAAAAGCAAAAAGATGGAGAATGTAAAATATGAGAAAATAACATAGCAAATATGAAGTATAATTACTAAGGAAAGAAAAATTTAAGGAAAAATATTTTAAGGATAAAGACCATTTCATAATTATAATAGGGTTAGTTCATCAAGATGGTATGCAAACCCAAAATCTACTTACTTCTAACAACAGCTTCAAAATACTTTCATATGAAACAAAAATTGACAAAACTGCAAAAAACACCTATGACAGTAAGCAAAGTATTGTTATAAAAATGTAGGAAGCTTTTTAAACAAAAATATCAAACTAGGAAACCCTTGTTTCTTGACATAGCTGCTATCTAGGTCTATATGATTCTGAAGGTTCTGCTTCCATCTTTTTTATCCCTTTCACTAAGAATTCCTTATTATTTTACTTAAATTATATCACAATGGCAATTTTAGTCTCCTTTAAAGACACATAATTTTCCTCTTAAATATTTTATAATTTTGAAGAATCTCAATGAAATCGGGAGGGTAAGTTTCAGTACTAACTGAGGGTAGGTGGGGTAAAAGTTCCCAAACAATAATAATAAATAAAAATTTTACTTACTCAGTTCAGTTGCCCTGGACTTTTTAAAATCACCATTGCAGTTTTGTATTTTCTGAGAACTTCTTTCTAAAAAGCCTCTGTGATCATCTGATGTCCTTGAAGAGAATCTTTCATTGATTATTCCTTGAGAATCCTACTAAACTGAAGCCATAATCTTCTGAGTTAGAAGCATCTCTGCCTTGAATTGAACTGACCCTAAAGATCCCCATGGACGCTGCTGCTGCTCTCTTTGTACATTTTTTGTGGTGCCTTATAGAGATTAACACAGGTATATTAGTGAACAAGCTGCTACAGACTTCAACTAATTGCAGAGACATGTGAAAACTCTGTTTATTTGGAATAAACCTGTACATGTGTGCACAGAACTCTAGGAGAAACACTTTATTTACCTTGGCCAGGGAGTACATGGTTGCAATCAGGGATTTTCACTGAAACATCAAATAGATAATATAGAAGTAATAATAAAGTCAGTGAAAAACATTATCAGGCATTTCGATGTTAGTATTTATATGCATGGCACTCAGAAACTGGGAAGGGGAGGAGAGGAGGAAATGGGTGGAAATTGGCAGTGAATCTTAAACACACAAAAAGGTGGACACATGCTTCTGCACACACTTCTCCAGCATCCAAGAACAGAAAGGGAAAAATAAGATTACTTTTCTTATAAATGGAAGAGAACTGAGCTATTGACAATAATTAAATGGGCAGGGCCAAAAAGACATGGTGCTCACATAAGCCCCCCTAAGACAGAATAGATTCTTGAGTTTGGGGGCTGAGACAAGAGCACAGTGTGAAGTCTGGAGTGTTAGATTGTCAGAATATAGTTACCCAAAAGGAGTTACATTACAGAGGACCAGCCAATTGCAGAAGACCTTCCAGAAAGACAACATATGGTGGCGGGTCTATCATTTACAGAATATATAGTTCCATATTTACATTTTGTCAAGACTTTTAGATAAGCTATGGGCACCTTGGATTTCTTTTACAATGCATCTCTCTGCAATAAACCTACTTTTCCTGTTCAAAACTTTTCTCTATCTCTCACCAGAATTTTGCCCCTCACCTGAAATCATTCTTGTGAGTGGCATAAGAACCAAGGAGTGGAGATGCTTAAATTACTCAGCTTCGTCCCTGACAACAAGTAACAATCTATTTTGTGTTCATAAGTAGAACATGGTAATGAAATATGCAAACACCTGGAGTTTGAAATTCAAAGAGGAAAAACATGCTTAAAACATCTTAAGCTTAGATGATTAAAAAATAATAATTCAACCCCCCAGTTAGAATATTGAAAGATTGCATGTGAGAAATCCTGAATGATAAAGACTAACCTGTGCCTAGCCCACACCATGAAGTTTTCAATTGCCTTATATACATGTCAAAGTTGGAAAATAAATAGGAAGATTGAAGAAGAAACAATACAGGGAATTATGGTCCTGGCCAATAATGTTGAAAGTTTTATGACCTGCCAAAGGAACAAACAAATATTTCTAGGAGGAAGTACAACCACAACGTTCCTTAGAAGTGAGGATGGAGGAACTTTATCCAACATATTTTGGACTTGTGAGAAGAGACCAGTTTTTGGATAAGAATATCATGTTTGGTAAAATATCACGACAGTGAAAGAAAGGAAGATCCTCAACAAGAGGGACTGATACAGTGACCACAACAATGGACACAAAGCTAAAGAACCATTGTGGGATGGCACAGGACTTCACAGTCTTCCCTTATGCTGTCCACAGGATCGCTCTGAATTGGAACCAACTTGATGGCCTTTAAGAACAACAATTATAACAAGTGCATATAGAAATACAAAATAAACAGATAAACCATATACTGGATCATAAAATAAAATTCAATTAAAAAATCATTCACTCAAACTGAGAGGTCTACAGAGCCAGCCCCAATCAGTGAAACTGACATCTTTCCCTCAACCCCCAGAAGTATGTGATATAGAAGACATAGCACACCCATACAGAAACAAACATAGAAGGAAAAAGAGAGAGTCAGGGACTAGACTCTATACTGGCATACCAAGCCCTCAGGATGGTGTCCCTGCACAGAGCTGCTAAGGCACAGAGAGGACCTGTTGTAGGGCAGACAAAAGTTTGAGACATGATGTCCCCTCACTACAGCATGCCACAACAGAAGACAATACTTGGACACAGTGCAAGGAGTGAGTCCAGTCTTACCATGCCACAGTGGACTGAACCAAGAAAAGAACATAAGAGATTAACAAAAGGAGCAAATGGAGGCCACAAGACCTCTGAAGAACTCCCAAAATAGACTTCAGACTTGGAGGGACAGCTCCAGAACCCCCAGAGTGTTGGGGAGACAGTCATAAAGGACAGTGGACAAACCTGGTACTACGTATGCTTTGGGTGGTTTTATTTGCTAGTTTTTTCTTTTTATTCAATCCATTGTTTTTGTTGTTTTTTCTCTGTAATTGTTGTGTTATCTACCTATATAACATAGGCATTGAAAGCCAGCACAGGACTACTGATTCTGGAGGGATTTGTGGGGAGGAGAAGGCAGGGCAAAGAAATAGGGAGCTAACAAAGCCATAAACAGAGAAAAGACTAGGGAACGAAAATCAACAATGAAGGGAACACAGAGTTCCTTGTGGTGTTGGAGCAACATCTGCCTAGCTGGGAGGAATTACTAAGAGCAAAAGAAAGGCTAACATGATGGTGGGTCAGGAGGAAAGTAAAAGGAAATAGAGGAAAAATCTAGGAAGCAAGCTATGGATAGAGATATAAACATACCTCTGGGTGTGTACTTATATAAATATATTAGCTCATAAAAATAGAGGTATTGGCCTATTATGTATGTATGTATATATATGTATATATATGGCAATACATCAAGGAAGCAGGAAGACTTTGTTCAAGTCCTTCCTCAATGTAAAACACTTTGGTCTAACAGTCTGGCATTCTGTTTAGCTCACACTTCCGATATGATCACTGAACACAAAATAGGTACACAAGTAAATGTGAGGAAGAAAACTGATGGTGCCTCGCTATCAAAAAATATAGTGTCTGAGATGTTAAAAGCTTTAAGTTAGACAAGCAGTCATGTAGCAGAGAAACAACAAGCCAACACAGAGAAAGTACACCAGGCTGTGTGATCATGTGGTGTTGACAGAACCAGGTAACAGGCACCAGAAGACCCCAAACAACAATATATTGTTGAGATTGAGGGGAGTTGGAGCAGAGACATCAAACCCATATGCAGAGGATAGGACACCACCTCACAAAAGCATCACATGGAAAGGCTGAATCCAGGAGGGCTCAGTATAGCACCCATGAAGCATACAATAATTCCTTGGTTCTTTGAGGCTTCTTTACCACTCACCAACCCAATCCTGCCTTTCAGTTTGGCTAGGCTGGAGCATGTACACTGGTACAGATAAGAGCTCGACTCACAGAATACATAAACCCCTCAAGAGCAGAAATGGGAGTAGCAATACCAAGAGGGTAGGGAAAAGATGTAGAAGGAGGGGAGGAAAAAGGAACTACTTACAATGTGTTCCATGGATATCCTCCCTCCACCCCCTTTCAGCGTGATGAACCACAGAAACATGGGTGAATGGAAGCAGTGTTTGGGGTAAGACATAACCACAACAATAATTTTTGATTTATAAAAGGGTCATGTGTGTGGACGGGAGACAGGGAGAAGAAGCTGATATCAAGGGCACAAATAGAAAGTAAATGTTTAAAACTGATGAAGACAACATATGTACAAATATGATTTATATAATTTATGTATGCAGGTTTTAAGTGCTTTAAGAGCCCCCATTAAAATGACTAAAAATAATAATGAAGCTACAAAAAATTACAGGCCCTTTTCCCTCAATAAAACATAAATATGTTATGACTCATAAGAGACATAGAAAGCCCCAGCTCCTTATAAACTGACATATTTTATATATCCTGTGGGTAAAAGAAGAAAGCAAAGACAAATAAAAATTATCTTTAACTAAATAATAATAAAATTTAATATACAAAAGTCTACAGATGAGACAATACTTGGGTGAAAAACTGTTTTAAAATATTTATATTAGAAAAGGTGCTAATTTAGCAACTAAATTAGCCCCCAAAATAAGGAAGAAAATCATAAAAAGGGGAGGAGATATAAATAGAAAAAACAAAGAGTAGAAAAGAACCCCCAAAATTAAAAGCCATGAAAGAAAATCAAAATAATTTAAGCACCCATCAAAATTAAAATGTTAGCTCTTCAAATGGCACAGTTAAAAATTCAATAGCCAGCCACAGACTGGAAATACTCAAGCACACAAAAAAGGGCAACCAAAAATTTGTAGGAATTTCAATTATCTTTTAATTACATATTTTACAAATTTGTGAAGCCTCCTGCCTACATACCTGTGTGTGTATTTTTGTGTCTGTGTGCATGTGTGTATGTATTCTAAGGAGTCCAGGTGGTATAGTATTATATGTGTAGAGCTGTGTGGTCAGCTGTTCCAAATTACCAGGTACTCCTTCTCAGAAAGATGAGACTTTTACTTGAAAAAAGAGTTGCCATCTCTGAAACACAAAGAGACTCTTCTACCCTGTCCTTTATGGTTGCTATCAGTTTGGAATTGGCATGACAATTATGAGATTTTTTTGTTTGCTTTTCTATATATTCTAGAGTCTGGAATATATATGAACTACCATAAATTGTGATAGTGTAGTGGTTACCTGCTGGGCTGCTATCTGCAAGGTCAGTCATTTGAAACCACCAGCCTTTGTGAGAGAAAGATAAGCTTTCTACTCTTGCAAAAAAATATATTGTAAATAATATGCACATGACAAGATCACTAGCACTCAAAAATATGAAAATGAAAATCACAATAATGTACTACAGTGTTATAAAATTTTACACCCACTAGAATAAAGATGTTTAAAAATAATGCCATTATTAGAAAGAATTAAAAAAATGAATATTTTTCTACTAGCATATTTTGAAGGTAGCTACCAAGATAAGTGAAAACATACATCACCCAAAAGATTTGTACAATAACATTCAAAGTTACTTTGTTCAAACTAAAGACAATATAAGTGTTCATCAACTTACAAAATGATGGATAATCAATTCATATACAGTTGCACATTTCTCTAGAAATAAAAATGAATTAAGTACTGGTAGATACATTAGTACAAATGATGGAAGAAACAAACTTTTTTTCCTGCATGTTTCCCTTATATAAAGTCAAAGAGTAGATTTAAGAATGTATCATAATAAAAACCAGAATTGTGGTTTCCAGTGGACTGTAAAAATTGACTGAACCCAAGCAGGAGTGATTTTGCCTGACTTGGAAGGTTATTCTATAGGTGTATATATTTATACACACACACACATCTATATATATATATATATATAAATTTGTGCAACTAGTCTAAGCATGGCAATCTCAATAAAATTGTGTGATAAGTTAATTATGCTAACGTGGCAAATGGAAATATGTGGGATCAATCAAGCCACAGTTCAATAGGAGGGCAAAAAGATAATTGGCTTTGTAAGGCCCGCCCCACCTCACTCTCCTGCTCTGTGATGATCAGAGTGTGCTGGACCTTGCATGCTGCTGAAGCTAATTCTCTGCCTCAACCAGTGAGCTACACAACTTGTGGGCCAGACCAACCTGTGTATCATGTCCATAGAAATTGTGGCTCCTTTGAGATCTGCTTTGCCAAGCTGCTGGAATGTGTATCACTTAAACTTGAGGCTGGTGGTTTCTATCACCTTCCATTGCTTGAATTTGATATCCCATCCTGACCTGCTTTGCTAAGTTCCTGACTGTTGGTAACCCATCCTGCGTCTTGCTGCCTGTGAGCAAACTTTGCTTGTATTGCTATCTGCTTCCTTGACCTTGGACCTGGCAGTCCACTTGAGTTGAAGAAGTTCCATTATATTATCTGTTCCGCAAAAATGAGTTGAACTGAACACTCTATATGTCTCTGTGGGCTAATTAGTTGTTATATTCCTTCTCACTGTATAAACATTATCTTTCTATCATCTATCTATCATCTATCTATCTATCTATCTATCTATCTATCTATCTATCTATCTATCTCTGAAACCATAAGTGTCCTGGTTTCATTTCTCTCAAGAAGCCACAATTATTTTGTTTGGTTGTTGTCTTTAGTTATTTCCATTTGAAATGGCAAAAATGAATGGGATTGACATATATTTTGAGTTCAGAGGTTGAAATTGACCCTTGAATTTCTCAGAGCCCATTCTGCTTACTGAAAATGGCTGACAGAAGGTCAAAATGTCTGACAGAAAGCCTGGACATGACTTGAAACTATTTAGCCAGAGGCCTAAGGCCAAAGTTTGTTTCTAGGGGAGAGTTTATATAAGGATTAAGATAAGATAGATAAGGATTGAACTTGACTTTTAAGAATTGATTTTAGGATCTGGGTATATTAGGTTTATACTGTTTTCTTTTGGACTACTGTTATTGATGCAATGATTGAAAGAAATGATTATTGGAAAGTATGGAGAGTGGGTAAGCCCACTTGCTTTCAGCCATTAATTTGAATCTTTATATGGTCTGGACATGCCTGCAAAGAAAGTTCTGAAAAATTAATCCCCATCTAGTGTCTTGAGTGTTCAGGACATTTGAAGGTGAAAAGACTTGCCTATCAGTCTATTGACAGATTAAAGAAAAAATGAGCCCTTCGTATATTTTGAATTTTGAACTAGAGGTTTGTGTCAGAAGCTGGAAATAATTTGAAGCCACAAAAGGAACTCTCTTCTCTTGGTCTGAACTGTTAAAGACCTGGTTCTAAGGCTTGTTAGGTGACCATCTGGATTCACTTTTGGAGTGGAAGTGAAAGAAATGCTGCAGTAAAAAGAAGAGTTGTATCTGACTACTGACACCCATGGACCTGCTTCACAGGAACTAGAGGAGAAAATGAGACCTGTCTAAGTTCATAACCTAGATCACTGGAGCTGAGGCTGTTGAGAACTCGCAATGGGGCCCATAGTTTATAAGCAAGCAGCCAATGGACAGCCTGGTGAGGCTAAGTGAGGCAGCCCACATTGAATTGACCGGATGAAGAAAATATTTTTGAGCTTGTGAACTAATGCTAACTTTATAGATGGTTTGCCCTGATTTGACTTTGCTTATAGATGTAGAATTACAAGATGCCAACTGGAAAGAAAGAACATGTTTGTCTTCTCAGAGCACTGGGTTGATGTTAGTAGAGGAATACATTCATAGGATTATAGGATTATGGTGTAGTTATTTACTTAACTGTAACTGTTAGTCATATAATATTGTTGTTTTACTCACTTATAGAATATTGTTTGAAGTAGGCTGGCACATGTTGAATTGTATGTATTTTAGTTTTGTCCTGATAGGTACAGACATGATTTTAATATTGTTTTTGTTAAAAATTATATATGGTTAAAGAGTTGTATAAAAGTGTTAAGTTGACATAGGGTGGTATCTAGCAGTTACATAATCTCATGTGAACTTAAGTGAACGGGAGGAGTCCAGTCTGTCAATCAAGTCATAGCCAATGAGATCTCTGTGTGGGTATGGCATTTTCCTGAGCATCCTGGGAATTCCTGTTTTCCTAGGGGGAGGTGGAACACCCGCTCACCCTATGAGACCATCCTGTTGATAAGCCACATGGAGCTATACTGTTGGACCCTGAGAACTGGAGCTGGATGAGCCCATTGAAGACCCACACAAGCACTGAGATGCTTCCACCTCCACTAGATCTCCAAGACTCTTCACACACTTGCCTGTGATCTTTCTGCATTTGGCATCATTACATGTGTTGTGTGAGTCTAAGAGAAATTTGTAGACTGGTATCAGACTTGTAGGCTAATACCAGACTTATGGACTTGAGCTAGACTGGGATGAGATGCTTTCTTAATACACAATTACTTTTTTTATAAAGTTCTTTCTTATACACTTATGAGTGCCTATGAATTTGTTTCTCTAGTCAACCTAGAATAACACAAAGTGTATATATTTTTAGAATATCTCTCGTAACAAAATTAGATCAGAGAACACCAGATTTACTGAGAATGTTGCATGGCTTTTTGAAGCTTTTAAGAAGGTAAGCACATATTGTAAAAGCATTTGTGATGGAATATAGCCTTTATCATTGTGTATGGAAGTTTTATTTGGAATTATTTTTCTTCCTTTTCCAGAGCATCACAGAAGACTAATGTTCTGCAAATAAAATGCTTCCAAAAGTGTTGCTTAAATGACATTTTCCATCAGAGTAGATAGTTGTCAAGGCAACACTATAGGGAGAAAAAATGCAAAGTGACCACCTTGTCTGATAGGATCCGGTTCAAACAAATTAATTTTATTGGTGAGAAATTTTAGACATATGATTTTTGAACTCATGTATTTTTTCCTGTAACACAGAGTGGTAAATAATATCTTCTTTCCCTAAAGAATCTTGCCCTATAGGTACAGATAGCACCAGGGAACTGCCAAATTTATATGTTTATTCATGGGAATTCAGCTAATTGAGATATTTTCTACAAGAGGATTTATTTACTTTTATACCATTAATGATTATGTATCCTTCAAGGCACAATTCAAATATCAATGTTATTAATATTTCTGAATGCTTTTTTGGATCCTTTACAAATTGAAACCATATAGGTTTTCTCTGAGTATTCTCTCCTTATTGGTCCTTTTTATTATATTTTTATTGGAATTATTTGTATATGGTAAGTTACATATCCCAGTAGGGGACAATATAACCATTGCTTCTAAATGATTCTGACTTATAGAAGCCCTACAGGAGAAAATAATTACCCTGTAGATTTCCATAAAACAACCGCCTACATAATTCTGTCAAGTAGAGGTTGGTGGGTTCCAACCAATCAACTTTTATTTTGTAGTTGATCATTCAAACACATGGCTAGCAGAGTATCTTGGAGGATAGAAGCTGTACTCTAAAAGAAATAAAATTGCCTTGCAAGTATCTCAGAAAGTGAATTTCCAGTATTGTTGAAATATGAACAACCACTCAAATAGTGATTTTAGTAGAAGAGCTTCAACCTCTGGGATGACTATTTTATTCGAGAGATTGCTTGATCTACACATGTCATGATATTGGTTCTCCTTCACACAGTGCTAGCAAAATTGAAAACCTTGTCTATTTTTTCATGAAGTTGCTCAGTGAGCCACTTCTTCCTGACTGATAAGCTCTCTGTCACTGTTAAAGTGCACTCACAAAGCTTCAGAATTTCTATTATTGGTGTTAGGTGCTGCCAAGTCTGTTCCAATTTATAGTGACCTATGTACAGTAGCTGGTCCTGACCCAATGGCATAATACCTTGGTTGGTGTAGGTCCACATTAATCTTCAAAGTAAATTCCTGCTTTCAACTCTCTAAAGAGTTCTTGTACAGCAGATTTAACCAATGCAATCATTTGATCTCTTACTGCTGCTTTCTTGGCCACTGATTATGGATTCAAACAAGACGAAATCCTTGACCATTTGAAACTTGTCTCTGCATATTGTGACATTAACTTTTTGTGTTTGACATTAACTTTTGAAACCTTAGCCTATTGGTTTTGGTTTTCTTTACATTGATTTGAATCCACAGCGAAAGCAGCGACCCTTCATCTTCATCAGCAAGTGCTTCAAGACATCTTCACTTTCAGCAATCAAGGTTACATAATCTCCACATCATAGGTTGTTAATAAACCTTACTGCTAATGCTGCATGCTTCTTCATGTAATCCAACTTCTCTATCATTTGGTCTAAAAATTGAATAAGTACAGTGAGAAGGTACATCCCTGACACACAACTTTTATGATTTTAATCCAGGCAGTATCATTTTATTCTGTTCACGTAACTGCGGCTTGATTCAGGTACAAGTTCCTCATGAGTTCAATGAAGTGTTTCAGAGTCCCATTTTAATCAAAGCTATCCATAGACTGTTATGCTTCAACCAGTTGAATGACTTCGCATAGTCAGTAAAACACAAGTAAGCATATTGCTGGTAATCTCTGCTTTTAGTCCAGATCCATGTGATTATAACAATGATATCCCTTGTCCCATGACCTCTTCTGAATCTGGCCTGAACTTTTTGCTGTACCATGTCAATGTACTAATGCAACCATCTTGTATGGTCTTAAGTAAAATTTTACTTGAAGGTGTTATCAATTATGTTATTCTAGGGCTGCCCCGGTGGCGTAGTGGTTGTGAGCGGGACTGTGGCCCACTGGAATGGAGGTTCAATTCCCGCTCACAGGAGCAAAGGCTGGACCTCCTACTCCCACCACCAGAGGGCAGTGATGCCTATAAAAAATTATATTATTTTATAATTTGAACATTCTGTTGTACTACCTTTCTTTGGAATAGGTACAAATATGGATCTCTTCCATTTAGTTGACCCAATGGCTGTTTTCTAATTTTCTTAGTATAAAAAGGTGTTTCCAGTACTTCTTTAATTTGCTGAAATATTTCCATTAGTATTCCATAAAATTCTGGATTCTTGTTTTTGGCTATTGCATTCAGTGCCTATTGGGCTTCTTCCACAGTACAATTGATTGTGGCTCATATACTACCTCATGAAATGGATGAATATTAATAATTCTTTGTGTTACAACAATTGTATATCGTATCCATCTTCTTTCATTGTGTCCTGCATCTTGCAATATTTTGCTTCATTTCTATCAGCAGAGCCATGTTTTCCAACAACTTTTCCTTCTTTGTTTTCAACTTTTGCATTCCAGTTGCCAATCATTATCAATGTATTTTGGTCACCTATTTGATCAACTTCAGACTGAATATGACAGTAAAATCTTTCAACTTATGACTCACTAGTTTCAGTGGTTGGTGTACAAGCTGGGATAACAATTATAATGCCTGGATATCATTGTGTGTGGATATATATTATCCTATCACACACAATATTCTATTCTAAAATGGATCTCAAATATTCTTTTAGGGGCTGAGCCCCAGTGCTGTAGTGGTTGAGTGCGGGACTGCGGCTCACTGACTTGGTGGTTCAAATCCAGCAGCAGCTCTCCAGGAGCAAGGCTCGACCTCCCACTTCCACCAGAAGGCAGTGATAACCCCCCAAAAAATTCTTTTTGAGGATGAATACAAAGTCATTTACCTTGATTGTGTCACTTCTGGCATAGGAAACCATATGGTTTTCTGATTCAAAATAACTAATACCAGTCCATTTAAGAACACTAATTCCTGGAAGGTACTAACTATAATAGTGTCCATTTCACTTTTGACAGTTTCCAATTTTCCTAGGTACATACGTCATACATTCCAAATTTCAACAATAGATGTGTACAGCTGTTTGTTGTCATTTTGAGTCATGTCTTATCAGAAAATGAAGGTCCCAGAAGGTTTTTATCCTACAAGATTTTCTCCATCCATGTCATTATATTCAACTCAACTTTGAGAAGGTAGTTCTTCCTCAGTCATATTTTGGCTGGAAGCTGAGTACTTAATCATTTTTGCCACACATAGACTCCATTGGTCATATTTTGAATGCTTTCTGACTTGAGAGGCTCATCTTCTGACACTGTCTCTGAATATGTTAAATTGATATTCATGAAGTTTTTAGTATTTGACAATGTTTCACCACTATGCATAAGATTTTTAGTGGCTAATTCTTCCAAAGTGTATAGCCTAACTCTTCTTCATAATCTATCTTTGTCTGGAATGTCTGTGGAAACCTGTTCATCTTGTTATTCTGATGGAATTTTAAGTACCAATGACAGAGTTTTCAGCATCACAGCAAACCACCACGGTACAACAAACTGACAGACAAGTTGTGGTAATATTATATAATCCCCTATATTTATTTCACATGAATTAACAACAAAATCCTATGCATATTTACAAACTGCCTACTTGGTAAACCACACGCAACTAGAATGTGAATTACCAAATACAATAATGAAATGGTTCAATTTACCATATCTTATCTGGAAAAATAAAGACTAAATACTGCTTTTTCAAATGCAAACAAACAAAACCACTGACATGGCATCAATTTTGATTCATAGTGGCCCCTTAATACAGAATAGAACTGCATATGTGGGATTCTGAGGCTATATAATTAGGTTATGGCAGTAGAAAGCCTCATCTTTTTCTCATGGAGTGATTGGCACATCCCAGCAGAAGACACTCTACATCATCCAATATCCTAGACATTAATTTTGTTGTTGTTGTCAGTCTGCTTCATAGTGAACACATGCAAAACTGAATGAAGCACAGAGTGGTCCTGCGCCATCTCCCCAATTGTCCCTATTCTTGAGTCCATGTTGTAGCCACTATATCAGTCCATTTTTGAGGGTCATCCTCTTTTTGGCTTTTAGAAAAATCAAATCCCCCCAAATACTTATGAACTCTAAATTAACACTTTCCTTCTCCAATGGAAATTAAAATACATGCTTACATAGGATAAGTGAAATTATATGTACATGATAAGAGAATTTCCAAGTGGGAGGTACCTTTGATTTTGAGCTAAACTCATAAAATAGTGAAGAACCCACCTCTTCTGTTTACCAGATGTGGAAAGTGAGAATCAGGATTGGAAGAAGACTCATTAACAACCTGAAATGTGCAGATGATAAAAGCAAGGCTTGCAGAAAGTGAAGAGAACTTAAAATACTGATAAAGATTTAAAAATTTTTAAATATTATAATTTTATGGATTGTAATTCAACATAAATTAAAAAATCCTTAGAGCATGATCAACTGTCAACATTCTGATAAAATAGAGGAAACATTTTGTTTTACTGAGATCCACCATCAATATCCATGGAAGCAGCGGTGAGGAAACCAAATGATGTCTTGCATTGACTAATTTACCACAAAAGATTTTGTTGCAGTGTGAGAAAACCAAAGATGGCACTTTGAGGACTAAGGCAAACCTAACTCAATCCATGTTATTTCAAATAACTCATATGCATGCCAAAGCTAAACGTTAATAGAAAGACTGAAGAACGCTGATGTCTCCTAATTACAGGTGCACTTGTTCCAGCACTTGTCTCTCATTTTGATGCACTGTGGGACTTCAAATGTCTTTGGTACTTCGAATGCCAGCTGGGTCACACAAAGTGAATGGATTTCAGCAGAGTTTCCAGACTAAGAACAGATAATGGAGGACTGGGCCTGCCACTTCAGAGAAAGCAGCTGATGAAAACCTTATGCATAGCTTTGAAGTGTATTGCTTTGAAATGTTGCCTGATACTGAAGACCTAGTGAAGGAAAGCAGAACATGATCAGATATAGTTCGGGAGAATAGACTCCTTCCTTCAGAGGGCACTCACCATGTGACTGAGGAGGAGCTAAAGGATCAGAGTGGAGTCAGCCACAGAGACATGAGTTGGGCAGAGCAGGTGAGAGCGGAACCTTCAAGATATTCATTTTCTCTTGGGTCATGACTCCAGGTAAGGAGAAGCAACTGTGAACATCTGCTAATAACCAGAAGTTGAAATGTGTGTATTATTAATCTTAGAAAATGGGAAGTGGTCAAAAATGAAATTAAATGCATAATGGTCCATATCCTAGGCATGAGTGAGCTAAAATAGGCTGGAATTTGCCATTTGGGTCAGAAAATCATATGATTCATAATGTCAGGAATAACAGAATTCAGAGGAATGGGATGTCAATTATTGTTTAAAAGGAACATTAAAAATCAACCGTGAAGCACAATGGTGCCAAGCACAATAATTAGTGATAAAGAAATTTATGAATTCTACCAATGATTTTAATTCAAAGTTAATCAAACATCTAATCAAGATACATAGATAATTATTGACAATTAGAAAACCAAGGTTGGAAACATAGAGGAACGCATGGTAAGTAGTTGGAAAAAATGGACTTGGTGAGAGAAACGAAGCTGGAGATTACATGATACAATTTTAAAGAACCAGCAACTTGTTCACAGCAAATGCCATTATTAACAATACAAAAGTTACTGTAAAATGATTTTCCTGGATGGAATACACAGAAATTGATTTGATTACATCTGTGGGAAAAGGCAATGCAGAAGCTCAATATCAGCATTGAAAATGAAGACAAGGACTGACTGGAACAGCCAATCAGAAGTTCAGGATAAAGCTGATAAAAACTAAAACAAGTCCATGGAAGTCAAAATACAACCTTGACTGTATCCTACCTGTGGTAGTTACATAATTTGGTGTCAATTTGAGAGGATTATGAGTGAAAGGGTGGAGTCTGGCCTGTCAATCAAGAAATAACCAATGAGGCCTCTGTGTGGGCATGGCCTTCTTCTGAGAATTCTGGAAATCCTTTATTTCCTTCTTGGAGGTGGGAGACACCTCTTTATGCTTACTCCCTAATAGACACTTTACTGACAAGACACATGCTGCTAACCCTGGAAGCCAGAGAAGTCACTGAGATCCCTGCCAGCGCTGAGATGCTTAGAATACCACTAGATCCACAGGATTTTCAAACCACAGGCCTGTGATCCTCCTCCTTTTGGCATTGCTGCATGTGTTTCATGAATCAGAAGAGGACTTTATAGATTAGTAACAGACAAATGAGCTAATATTAGACTTATGGACTTGATCTGGACTAGGCTGGAATGTTTTCTCAATATTAAATTGCTTTTGAATATTAGCCTCTTTCTTCTATTCATATATGTCTGTGTAGATTTGTTTTCCAAACTAACATGCTGCCTGAATTTTCAGAACAACTCAATAAAAGATTTGACATATTGAGCACTTATAACAGAAAACTGAATGAGCATAGGGAGATATCAAAAAATTCATGAGGAAAGCAAAAGTTCGTTAGAAAAATATGAAATGAAAAAAATATCAACATGCATGTCAGAAGACACTGTGAAATTTGCTCTTGATTGTTCAGTAGCTAAAGTAAATGGGAAAAAGGACTAAGGACTTTTTGAATGGGAAAAAGAACTTTTTGACTACGTCAAAAAGTCAAATAGAAAATGCAAAGAGCAGCTTGAGAAGACAGCTTCAAATATTATAATGAAATATGCAAATACATAGAATTAGAAAACCAAAAGTGAAAATGTACTCAGCATATCTTACACTGAAAGAACTGAAGAAAGAAAGACAGTCTGAAGTTGGTGTATTGAAAAATTCCACTGGCAAAATATTGAATGACGCAAGAAGCATTGAAACTAGATAGAAAGAATACCCAGAGTCACTGTACCGAGAAGAATGAGGCACTATCCCGCCATTCTCAGAGGCAGCATATGAGCAAGTACCTCTGATGCTGAAGGCAGAAGCTGACGGCACTGAATATAAGTAGATATTATCATTATAAAATAGAAAAGGTTCAGTTGTCAAGAATTTTGTCTTCCTTGAATCCACAATCAACACTCATGGAAGCAGTAGGCAAGAGATGAAAGACAAGGTGCCTTGGTAAATCACCTGTGTACGACTGCTTTAAAGTATTAAAAAGCAAGGATATTAGTTAGAAGATTAAGGTGCAGTTGATCCAATCCATTGTATTTTCCATTCCATCATATGTATGTGAAAGTTGGAGACTGAATAAAGAAGACTGAAAAAAAATCAATGCATTTGAATTTGGGTGCTGGAGAAGAATACTGAACGCACCAAAGACAGCCGAAAAAAGAAACTGATCAGTGTGGGAAGAAGTAAAGTCAGAGCGCTCCTTAGAGACAAGGGTGGCAAGACGTCATCTGCTAGACTTTGGGCACACATTTAAGAGAGACCAGTCTCTGGAGAAAACACAATGCTTACTGAAGCATGGGGGCAGCAAAAGGAGGAAGGTCCCCAATGAGATAGTTACCACAAGGCCTGCAACAATGGGCTCAGGCATTGAAGCTATTGGGAGGATGGGGCTTGATCCTGCAGGGTTCCATTCTGTTGTGCGTAGGGTCTATATGGGCTGAGAATAACTCGATGGCACCTTATCCACAACAATTACTGTGCTGGCCAAGAAAATTTAATATACCAAGGACTGTGAGAGGAACACATAATATATCCTGTAAGAAGTATAATCAGATTGAGTTCTTGAATTGATAATGGATACAATGACACAGTGGATACAACGATGGGCTAGAACATTGGAACAAGAGTGAGGATAGCAGAATTAGGCAGTGTTCCATTCCATTGTGTATAGTGTTATTATGTACAAGAGCCAGGTCTGTAACAACAACAGTGCTACAGTAGCAGATTTAAGGTTCTCAAATCTTAAATCTGTGGGTCAAAACCCCTTTGAGGGTCGAACAACCCTTTCACAGGGGTTGTCCAATTTATGACAATAGCAAAATTACAGTGATGAAGTAGCAACAGAAATAATTTTATGTTTGGGTGTCACCACAACATGAGGAGCTGTATGAAACGGTCATGACATTATGAAGGTTGAGAACCACTGCTCTGTATCATAAACAGATTTCTTGGTATTTCATAATAATGCTACCTTGACCATTATTGCTTTCTTTTTCAATCTAGGTCTACTATAATCTTCATTACTTGTATGTTTTTCATGATGGTTCTAGCTCTCCTGGAGACATCTTTCACTCTAAACTTTGACAGTCTGTGAAGTGTGCAGTGTGCACTCGGGGCGCTTGAACATGCCGACCACTCTCCTTTCCCTTGCTGTGCTCTTGTCATATTTAGGCTTTTCTTTTTTGCTTTTCAAATCAATTAAGTAAATACTTGCCTCAGCAATTGACCATTACTATTCTCCCTGTCTAAAACACGTTCCTCTAAACCTTCTGGCTCCTTTCAGCATTTAGGGCACAGTTTAAATAAGATTTTCTTTTTTCTTTTTTTTTTTTTTTTGAAAGCTTACGCCAGACCACCTTCCATCAACAGCTATCAGGACCTGTTGGGTTTTTCACTTAGAAAAACCTGAGTGGTGCAATTGTCTGAGTGGTGCAATTGTCTGACTCAACCAAAAGATTGGTGATTCAAGTTGACCAAGAGATTCCTCAGAACAAAAGGATTCATCATCTTCTACTGGTTCTTGAAAACCCAGTGGAGCCCAGCTTCCCTCTGACATATGTGAGAACTCCATGAGCCAGCATGTTCACTCAACAGTCAGTTTTTTGTTGTTATTGCTATGGTAAACCAGGAAAAACAGCTGAAGTGATAATCTTCATTTGTATGTTTACTTATTTATTTATTTATTTTCTTTACTATACTTTAAGTTCCATGGAGATAAGGACTCCATCCTGTTACTATCATAGCACTAGCTGTTGGTACATTGCCTGGTATGTGTTAACTAGTCATAAATATTTGCCAAATTAATATACCACCTCACATTTTACCATGTAGTACTTGCTGAATTTTTAATTTCTTTGCTCCCTGAATAGACTGTAACTTCTTTGTGGCTAAGAACTGTGTTCCATATTTAATTTGTCCCCTTCCTCCTGTTCTACTGTTCTTTTTTTAAAATAATTTTATTGGGGGCTCTTACAGCTACTACAACATTCAGTACATCATTTGTGTCAAGCACATTTGCACACATGCTGCCACATACATTTCCAAATATTTTCCACTTGAGCCCTTGTTACAAGCTCCTCTTTAAAAAAAAAACTCCCCTTTCCCCTACCCACTTTTTTTAATGAATCATTTTATTGGGGGTCCATACAACTCCTATCACAATCCATAACAACATCAGTTGTATGCAGGCCACTTTTACACACCCATTGCCATCATCACTCTCAAAACATTCTCCCTCCTTCCAGGACCCCAGTATCAGCTCCTTATATTACCTTTCCTCCCCCCTTCCCCTTGAACCCTTAGTAATTTACAAATTGTTATTTTTTCATCATGTACACTATAAAATGTGTCCCAACATTCGCTTCCCTGATGTTCATGTCCCAGAGAGGAGGCTATGTGTAGATCCCAGAAGTTGGTTCTCCCATTCTATTCCTCCATCCCTCCACCCTCCTTGTATTACCACTCCTATTACTAGTCTTGATAGATCATCTATCATAAGTTTCCCATGTTTCCAACTTCACTGTACATCTCCTGGTCTAGCTTGATTTATGTGGTAGAATTGGACTTATGATAGTGGGTGAGAGGCATCATGGGAACTATAGGAAGGTTGCATATTTCATAGCTCCTACCTTGTATCTTAACTAGCTCATCTCCTCTTATAACCCCTCTGCAAAAGGATGTCACCTCACCGATTGATGGGCTTTGGGTCCCCAATCTGTACTCCCCCTCATTAATAATAATATAATTTTAGCTCATTGATGCCTGACACCGGATCCCGTCACGACCTCATGATCACACAGGCTGGTGTGCTTCTTCTGTGTGGGCTTTATTGCTTCTGAGCTGAGTGGCCACTTGTTTACTCAAGCCTTTAAGACCCTAGACGCTATATCTTTTGGTAGCCGGGCACCATCACCACATTTGCTTATGCACACATTTGTCCTCAGCGATCATATCAGGATAGTGAGCTTGCAATGTTATGCTTTTTAGTTCTTGGAGCAAGATATCTAATCCCTTTGACACCTCATGATTCCACAAAATAGTGTGCTTCTTACATGTGGGCTTTGTTACTTCTGAGCTACATGACTGCTTATTTACTTTCAAGCCTTTAAGACCCCAGACGCTCCATCTTTTGATAGCCGGGCACCATCAGCTTTCTTCGCCACCTTTGCTTATGCACATGTTTGTCTTCAGTGATCATGTCGGAAAGGTGAGCATCTTGGAATGCCAATTTAATCGAACAAAGTGTTCTTGAACAGAGGAGATACTTGAGTGGAAATCCAGTGCCCATCTGTTGTCCTACTACTAACCCTATAAGTATATACATTAATTTCTTTCCCCATCCTCACTTATAAATATATGCCCCTATGTACATACCTGTATTTGAACCTCTATAAATGCTCATTATCCCCAAGTTCCTTCCTCTAGTTCCATTTGATTCCCTCTTGTCCCACTAATTATGCTCAGTCTCCATTTGGGTTTCAGTATTTTCTCTCTGTTACATTAGTCTTAATCAATCCGTATTGGCCTTCTCTCACCCACCTTGTCCCTGCATTTGTATCAATTGTTATTCCCTTTTTCCTGGGCTGGTCAACATCATCACCTTTCCCCCTCCTCCCCCTCTTCAATATCCCCTAACCTGGAACCATCAGTCCTGTCATTTTCGCCTACACCCTCTTCGTCCAGTCTATCTTGTCTAGATAGACCTATAGAGGTAGCAATATGTACAAGAAAGGTCTCCTAAAATGGAGCAACTTAAGCAAATAAAACAATGATAACAACAGCAAGAAACCCCCTCAATGTACTATACAATATGTAACAGAATAATAAAAATAAAAGCAATATGAAAACCTGTATAAAGTTCAAGGTCTATAGTTGATCTCTGAGAGTGACCCCTGGTTCAGTCGGATGGGGTACCAATATCCTGGCCGCAAAGTATATCCTGGTAACTCCATCTGTGACTCTACACTCTGTTGCACACTCTTAGTGCTTTGCATTGGTGTGGTTGTGTCTCACAGGGTATAGTCTTGACCCCACTTCTTCATCCTGGCCCTGATAGGCCTTGGGTCTGTGAGGGTAGCCGTATTTCATAATGGGGCTGGCCGTACAGTCCTCTTTGTGCCTTAGCTCCTCTGAGTGTGATTATCATCCTGAAGGCTCGGTGGGCCAGGATGCACATCATTCTCTCTTCCTCCCCTTTCATTTGTTCTCATGTGCTCTAGTCAGGCACATCTCACTCCCCAAGCTTCAGCTTCAGTGCTGCCCTCCAAGGCAAATTCCTCTCTATCAGAGAGGCTGCCCCCATAGTTGGGGTTGGGGTTGTGTTCTCAGGTCCCTCCACTGGTTCTCCAATCCATGCTGTCCTGCTGCATTCACATCCTGGGTCTCCGGGTTTAAGTATGGTCCCACATTCCCTCTGGAGATATAAACAATATGCTCCCCTTTGATGGTTTAGTGCCCCCTTCCCTTTCCTCACATCGCCATCTGCCCCCCTCCCTCGTCCCTCCTAGAAGGCTACCATATGTAGCCCTAGATTTGATCTGGCCCCTGCCATAATATCTGGGCCTTCTCCCAGGATTTTCTCTATAGAGTAGTTTTTCCCGATGCCCCTTTCCAATTTTAAAATTATTAATATTCTTACCTCAGCAGATTCATATTGTACATGTCCTTTTGCGCTTGGCTAACTTCACTTAGCATAATTTCCTCCAGCTCTTCCCATGCGGTGACATGCTTCATGCGTTCATCGCTGCTTTTCAGCGATGCATAGTACTCCATTATATGTATGTACCACAGCTTTTAAATCCATTCATCAGTTGATGGGAATATGGACTCCTTCCAACTCCTTGCAATTGTGAACTGTGCTGTGATGAACATTGGAGCACAGATCTCTGGTCGTGGATTGTTGCTTGTCTCCTCTGGGTATATGCTCAGCAGGGGAATTGCTGGATCGTATGGTAGTTCAATTTCCATCTGTTTTAGATATCTCCAAATTGATGTCCATAGTGGCTGTACATACCTGCAGGTCCACCAGCAGTGTATAAACGACCCTATCTCCCCACAGCCTCTCCAGCATTTGTTACTTTCTGACTTTTTGAATTGGGCTACCCTTGAGGGTGTTAGCTGGTATCTTGTTGTTGTTTTGATTTGCATTTCTCTTATGGCTAATGATCGGGAGCATTTTCTCATATATATATTAGCCTCTCTGAGTTCTGCCTCTGTGAAACTTCTGTTTAATTCCTTTGCCCACCTCCTCAGTGGGCAGTTAGTTTTGTTCTTTTTGGAAGCTATCAGGGTATTGAAAATTTTAGTAATAAGGCCTTTATCTGATTTGTCATTGCCAAAGATGTTTTCCCAGTCTGTCTGTTCTCTTATTACTCTCTTGGTGAATTCTTTCGATGTGCACAGGTGTTTTATCTTTAGTATATCCCATTTGTCTATTTGAGCCTCCTCTGTATTTGTGTCTTTCCCTATTTCTGTTAGCTTATGTAGTTCCTGTGCCAGTGTTCTCAGATTGTTCCCAATTCCCTCATTGATGGCCCTAATAGTTTGGGGTTTTACTTCAAGGTCTGTAATCCACCTTGAATTTATTCTAGTGCATGGAGTGAGGTAAGGGTCTTGCTTCATTTTTCTACAGGTAGATATCCATTTTTTTCCAGCACCACTTGTTGAAAAGGGCATCTGTTTCCCATTTGATACTTTTGGGGCCCTTATCAAAGATCAGTTGTCTGTATGCTTGTGTTTTTATTTCTGGATTTTCTGTTCTTTTCCTCTCTTCTGAGTATCTGTCATTATGCCAATAACATTCTGTTTTCACCACTGTGGCTATATAGTATGTGCGAAAGTCAGGTAAGGCAAGCCCTCCCATGATGTCTTTCTTCTTGAGGAGTTCTCTACTAATTCTGGGCTTCTTCCCGCTCCCTATGAAGTTGGTAATCATTTTTTCCATTTCTTTGAAAAAAGAGGATGGTACTTTTATTGTTATTGCATTAAACTTATATAGTGCTTTGGGTAGGACTGTCATCTTGACTACATTGAGTCTTCTGATCCACAATCATGGCATATTTTTCCATTTCTTGAAGTCATTCTTGGTTTCTTATAATAGTGTTCTATAATTGTCCTCATATAGATCTTTCGTTCTTTTTGTCAGGTATATCCCTAGATATTTCAATTTATGCTTGGCTATTGTGAAGGGTACCTCTTTTTTATTTCCTCTTCTCTGGTTTTATCTGATGGGTATAGCAGACCAATTGACTTCTGATTATTGATCTTGTATCCTGCCACTCTGCCATACTCCTCTATTGTTTCCAGTAATCCCTTTGTGGAGCTTTTGGGGTTTTCCATTTATATAATCATATCATCTGCAAATAATAATAATTTCACCTCTTCCTTCCCCAGTTGTATACCTTCTATGTCTTTTCTTTGCCTTATGCTGTTAGCTAAAACCTCCAGTACGATATTGAACAATAGAGGGGACAATGGACATCCTTGTCTGTTCCCTTTTTTCAGTGGGATTGTGTTTGTCTTTTCTCCATTGACTATCACATTGGCTGTTGGTTTTTCATAAATAGCTTGAATTGTCTTGAGGAATTTTCCTTCTATTCCCATCTTCTTGAGTGTCTTAAACATGAATTGGTGTTAAATATTGTCAAATGCTTTTTCGGCATCTATGGATATAACCATATTATTCTTATATTTTTTCTGGTCAATATGGTGAATGATACTGACGGTCTTTCGTATGTTGTACTACTCCTGCATTCCGGGTATGAACACCACATGGTCATGATGAATTATTTGTTTTATATACTTTTTGTATTCTATTTTGTATTCTATTGGCCAGTATTTTATTAAGGATTTTTGCATCACTATTCATTAGGGCTATTGTTCTCAATTCTTGTGGGATCCTTGCCTGGTTTGGGTATCAGTGTTATACTGGCTTCAAAGAAGGAATTTGGGAGTTTGCCATCTTTTTCTATGCTTTGGAAGAGCTTGTGTAGGGTTGGTGTCAGTTCTTCCCTCAATGCTTGGTAGAATTCTCCTGTGTAGCCATCTGGTCCAGGTGATTTCTTTGTTAGTAGTCCCTTAATAACCTTGTCTATTTCTTCTATTGTTATGGGTCTGTTAAGATTCTTGACGTCCATTGGAGACAATCTAGGAAGAGATTGCTTTTCCAAGAATTTGTCCATGTCTTCCAAGTTGTTGAGTTCTTTGGAGTATAGATCTTTGTAGTTCTGAGTGACTGTTCTTTTGATTTCATTAGGATCAGTTGTGATATCCCCTCTTTCATCCCTTATTCTTTCTATTGAAATTTTCCCTCTTCTTTCTTTGGTTAAGTCTGCCAATGATTTATCAGTTTTGTTAATTCTTTCAAAGAACCAACTTTTAGCAGTGGTAATTTTTTCCATTGTTTTCTTATTTTCCCTCTCCTGAATCTCAGCCCTGATTTTTATTATTTCTTTTCTTTTGCTATTAGTGGGATTATCCTGCTGACTCTGCTCTAGTTGTTGTAAATTGTGTGTCAACGTTATCAGTTATGAGGCGCTCTTCCTTTTTCAGGTGTGCCTGTATTACAATGAAACTACCCTTTAAGACTGACTTTGCTGTGTCTCGTAAGTTTTGGTATGTTGTGCTTTCATTCTCATTAGTTTCTAGAAATTTTTTAATTTTCTCTGTGATCTGGGCCAGCACACATTCCTTTTGCAATAGAGAAATATTCATTCTCCAATTATTTTCTCTAGTTCTCTAGTTCTCCTTACCTTCCTTTGTTGATTCCCAACCTTATGGCAGAGTGGTCTGAGAGTGAGTTCTGTATGATATCAATATGCTTAAATTTATGTAGATTCTCCTTATGTCCCAGTTTGTGGTCTATCTTCAAAAAACTTCCATGTGGGGCTGAGAAGAATGTGAAATGCTTTTCCTTTGGATGAAAGACCCTGTAGATATCTACCAAGTCAAACTGTCTAATTGTAGTATTTAGATCTCTCGCCTCCTTGTTGAGTTTCTTTCCCTGTGATCTGTCTTCTCAGAGAGTGATGTGTTGAAGTCACCCACTATAATTGTTGAGACTGTAATTTCCTTTTTTCATCATATGAAGTGTCTGGTTTACATATTCTGCAGGTCTCTCATTCGGGGAATATATATTTAAGATGCTTATTGGATCATTGTCTACCCTTCCCTTAAGCATTATATCGTGTCCCTCTTTGTCTCTTATTATGGTTTGCACTTTGAGGTCAATTTTATCTGATATTAGGATTGCTACCCGAGCTTTTTTGGAATTGCTGTTTGCTTGGTATATTTTTCTCCAGCCTTTGATTCTCAATATATTTTTTTTCTGTGATCTTAAGATGTGTCTCCTGTAGGCAGCAGATTGAGGGGTTATATTTTCTAAGCCAGTCTATTAATTTCTGTCTATTAAGGCCTGAGTTCAATCCATTAAAATTTAGGGTTATTACATCTATCTGTGCACTCTGTGTTGTCATTTTATCGCTCTTGGATTGGATGTTTTTCTATTTCCATATGTTGTGTCAATGTGTTTGTGGTTCATTCTTGCCTTTCTTCCATCTCTGAACTAGAGTTATCTTGGGGACTGTTATCCCTTTGACAGTTTCTGGGTAGACTCGTTCTGCGTGTGTTAGGTCGTTGTTCTTGTTCTTCTCCCAGTGGGTCAGTGAGAATCTTTTGTAGGGCTGGATTCCTTTTGGCATATTCTCTGAGATTTTCCTTGAAAGGAAAAGTCTTTCCTGGAAAGACTCTTACTTCTCCGTCAATTTTGATAGATAATTTGACTGGATAGAGTATTCTTGGGTTTGCATGGTGTTCCTGCAATTTTTGGAATATGCTGCTCCACTCTCTCCTCTTCTTCATAGTTTCCATTGATAGGTCTGAGCATATTCTTATCTGTTTGCCTTTATATGTGATTGTCCTTTTTTCCCTAGCTGCTCTCATAATTTTCTCTTTTTCTTCATAATTGGATAGTTTAACAACTATATGTCTTTGTGTTTTCTTCTTGGGGTTTAGTCTAGCTGGTGTTCTTTCTTCCTCCTGTATGGTTATATGGCTTTCAGTCATTAAGCTAGGGAAGTTTTCCTCTAATCATTCCCTCACTATTTTGGATGTTGGTTTTCTTGATGACTCTTCCTCCAGCAGACTGATAATCCTAATGTTGTTTCTTTTCATAGTATCAGCCAGGCTTCTAATATTTTCTTTTGCTTCTCTCATATACTTGCTAGATTTTTTCTCCCATTTATTAATTTCTACTTGCAAGTCCTCTAGGTCACTTGTCCTGTTATCTGCCTCCTCCATTCTTTAGCCGAAATCTGAGAGCTTACTATTAATTTTTGTTAGCTCACTCTTTAGTTCTTGCATTTCCCTTTGGTGCATGGCCTTTATCTCCTGTATCAATTCTTCTTTCTTCTTTAATGCATCGCTTAAGAGCTGCATACATGTTAGTAACATCTTGAAGATTTCTTTCTGTGGTTGATCAATCTCTGCATTTTCTATGACTGCTGTTAGGTCCAGCTGATCTTCTTGCATTGGATTCAGTTTTTCTTTTCTTGGTACTGTGGAAGCGGTTAGTTGTTTTTTGTTTGATTTATTCGAATTAGGTGGCATTTTCCTTGGTGTTTTGTGGCCCTGGGGTCTCTCTTTAGGAGGCTGGTCTTATAGCTTTCCTCAGGAACTGTTTGCAGCTAGGCCTTGCAGATCTGATGGAGCCTGTTGGCTGAGCAGGGGAGTGGGTTTAGGGGTGAGTTGCGAGTTGGGTGATCTGTTCCTGGCTAGGGGCACTTGCCACAGATAGGTGGGAAAAAATCTTCTAGCACTCTGGGGTGGGGAGGACTGGCTGGCTGTTTACCCAGGGGACAATGTAATGGGGACCTCTCTGTGTGGGTCTTGGGGCAGGTGCCCTGAACAGGCAGCATCTGTGAGAATTGCTGTGACTGTGGGGAGTGTGGTTGTTCCTTTCGCTCCTGTTAGAAAGTGTGGCCCAGGTGGGCAGGCTTGGGTTTAGGGGATGGCTTGATCTTATCCTGGTCAGTGGTGGAGCCCTTAAGGTGCGCCTGGGCGGGGGCCTCCGGGGTGGGAGAGGGGCTGGCCCACAGTTGTGCTGGGGACACAGGAGTCCCTTGGGGTGGGGAGCGAGAGGTGGGGGTCTGTGTGGAGTGTCCCCTGGGCACCTTGGGGTGGGGAGGACTGGTCAGCGATTGCGCGTGGGCACTGATTAACTGCAGGTGCCTGATCTCAAGGTTGCAGAGCGGTGCCCTGGATTCCGCTGGCACAAAGAACTGACAGCGTCCCTGGGGAGCGCGGGTGTGCGGGTCGCGCCTGCTCCTGATTCAGAGGAGGGCTCTGAGCTTTCCTGGAGTCACAAAACCCAATTTGAGAGCCCCACCCTTCCCGTGTCACCCCCACTCACCGATCTCCAGGAGTTCCGGGCGGGGGCTTCCTAGCTGGCCGCCATCTTCTCTCGCTCTGTCTGTTCTACTGTTCTTAACAAAGAACCCGACCTATCTGCTCTCAATAACTACATATTGATTGGTAATCAGAGCATGTGGTTATTACACAGATGGTTCAGAGAAGGAAAATAAAAATGGATAATATTACAGGATTTGTGGGCAATATAATTTTAACAACTCTATAGGTATAGAATGGGTAATGTGACAACTTATCATCCGACAGAGAGGCTTTAAACATCTTTTCTCCGCAATACCTACAATACCCCAAATGTCAATATCAGTTTGGGTTTGAGGTTGCCTTGTTTCCCACAGAGTTTTATTAAAAGGATAAAGTGATGCTATTCTGATCACTTCACATTAAGGGGGCATTTTCCTTCCAGGGAGCTCAAATAAGTGGTAACAATGCTATTTAACATAAAACACAGTATGCATCTCATAAAGTGCAAACGAATTGAAATTAAAACTCGTGGGAGTTTTCCCTCCGATCTCTCTTGGCAGCATAGCATATTCACTCGAGAAAACTGAGTATACAGTTTGTTGCAATGAAAGTTGGGTTGCTCACTTCATTTCTAAAACTTCAATTCTTGGTAGTCCCATGGGGAGAGGCTGAGGTGATTTTCAAAAGACAGAACATTTAGTTGGGCAAATTGACAGATACTTCATTAAGTCTATCTAGTAAACAATGCTAGAAATTAAGTGTATGAAATTATGGGATTTAATCAAATATTTAACAACTACTTGTTGGGTGTCTGTTGTGCACAAGAGTTCCTGGGTGACCCAAACAGTCAAGTGCTTGGTTAGTAAATAATTGGTTGGCTTTTTGTAACCACCCATGTGTGCCTTTGAAGAAAGAGTTGGCAGAATACCCCCAAAAGGTCACAGACATGAAAGCACTGTAAAGCATGGTTCTACTCTGCATTTTTGAGTTTGCGATGTGTTGTTGTCAATTTGACAGCAGGTGGTTTGGCTTAGTTATGGGGCTACATGAGGGGCAGTGTGAACAAGGCCAAGATATAACCATGAAAGGTCAAAACATATGTCTGCATTCAAAGTTTTTCTAGGGGGGTAGGTAAGGAGAGAAACACCCTCAATGCAGTATAATAGGAGCTCTGATGAGGGTTAGAGAAGTGCGAATATTTAGGAAGGACACCGAGTCCTTTTTGAAAGATGAAAGTTCTTCAAGGAAGGGAGACATCAGTTGAGGCTTGAAAGATTAGAAGGGGTTAGGAAAATGAGTAGCAGGGAGAAGTGTTCAAAACACAAAAAAACACGAATGTACCAAGACCTGGATACAGAGTATTTTGTGTAATAATGGAGACATTTAAATCATAACTGGATTGGTTGGGAATGTAAGACACTGAAAACAGTCATAATCTGTCCTTTAATTGTAACTGATTTTAGGAATACATACCAAAAACAAGACAACCTAAAACTTAAAAAAAGAGAAAGCTCCAAAAAGAACAACCTTCTGCCCCCTATCACCTACCGAGTAGAAGAAAATTGTAAGAATGTCTTCCCGAGCACACCGTTCTACTCTTTGCCTTCTGCCTTTCCCATGCAATCCTGCTGAGGCATAGATCCACATTGACTACTGACATTGCCGGGTTCTATTTTATCTCCAAATACTTTCCCTCTGTTTCAAAGCTTGTTTTTATAGCTGAAATATTTAATCTCTTGCTCCCCTGCATCTCTTCTCATGTATCTTACTACTTTTCTGAAGCAGCATCAAACATCTCATCAAGAGCAGCTTCCATTATGTGATTACTGCTAAATATGTCAAATTAATGTGCACAGCAATGTTAGTCTGAAATAACTAACTCTTCACAAAACCAGTCCCTGCCATGATTTTCATGAGTGCATTATAAAGAATGGTATTAGTAGGTCACAATGTGGTTGCACACACATGTTCAGAGAGAAGAACACTGTCCAGAGTATAAAAAATATTCAAGTCAAACCCACTGCCCAGAGTCAATTCCAACTTATCGGCACCCCATAAGACATATTAGAATTGCCCCACAATTTGAAAGATGAGAAATCTCTGATGAAGCAGATTGCTACATCTCTATCTTACTGAACAGGTGCTGAGTTCAAATCACAAACTTTTCAGTTACCAGGCAAGCATTTTAACCAAGAGTCCTTCACACCAGGAGCAACAATCTTAAGCTCTATTGACTGCAGCACCACAGTGCAAGTATCATTCTTCTCAGGGAAAGTACAGCTTAACTAGGTTTTACAGGTCCACTGAGTCAGTACAAGTGTGGGTGCATCCACCTCCATGTTAATGAGCCTAGCTGTGGGTGAAGTCTGCCAGGGAGAGACTGCAGGGAATGTGGTAAAATCTGAAGTATTGTGATTGTTGGTGGACTAGACAAGACCTTTGCAGCCATCCCCTAAAGCACCTTCAGGCTTGAATAAAAGGTCTCTGTTCTTAAAAGTGCCCTGGGAAGTGCAAACAATGGAAGTCCGTGGCTGCTAAGCAAAAGGATGGAGGTTAAAGTACACTAAGAAGCACATTCAGAAAAAGGATATATATATATATATATATATATATATACATACATACATATATATATACACATACACGCATATTTTTTTCAATGAAGACCATATGGCAAATCGTTCTCCTGTAAATATGTGGGACCATTAGGAATAGGTGTCAACCAGATGTGTAAGTTAAAACTAGAAACTACGATGACAGCACCATAAGGTATAAAAAAATCTCAGTGACAAGAGTTATGGAGAGAGGGTTCCAGTCCCATCTGAGATAGGCATTTATTTCAAAACTGGAGCCTACTTTTCTATACTTACATGGCCATGAAGCTTCCTTCTGGTGCTTATCTCCCATGATAAAGTCATCCGTTTTGCCATAGCCACACACAATAAGAATGACTTCTATTTCTTGGCTGCTAATAGCTCCCTCTTCCACATTTGCTATAATGAGTGTAGCTATTGTCCAGAATAATTAAATAAAACAAGAAACTGTTCTGGCAAAGATAATATTTGGGAGTATTGACTATGCAACAGCAATATTAGATGTACGTGTAATATTTGAAAATTCTGACTATGCCACAGCATTATTAAATGTACATCCTTTATCAGTGATTCTCAACCTTCCTGATGCTGCGGTACAATTCCTCATGTTGGATTATTTTTGTGATACTTCATAACTGTAGTTTTTCTACTCGAATGAATTTTAGTGTAAGTATCTGGTATGCAGGATGGATTTTCATTGTTACAAATTGAGCATAATTAAAGCATAGCAATTAATTGCAAAAACAATATGTAATTATATACTGTGAAATATTTATTTCAAATGACAAATAAATGAAATTTGTCTTGAAGCTTGGTGTACCATGGCTAACAGTCTTGACACCGGGTATGAATATGTGGGTCTATCTGCAGGTAGGCGGTCTCACCTGGAGATGATAGAGCAGTGGTGTCACCATTCTTAAGACCATCAGAAATAGGTGTTTTCTGATGGTCTTAGGTGACCTCAGTGAAAGGGTCATTCAGCCCCCAAAGGAATCACGCCCCACAGGATGAGAGCCCCTATATATGATCTCAATATTAGACTGAAAAAGAAAATGTGTTCAAAGGTTTGTTACATTAAATGCACTGCCTTTCCAATACCCCACCACCATGATAACGATCAGCATTACTTAACAAACTTCTGGGAAGTTATGAGAGGAGATGGGGTAATTGAGCCTGACAGTGCAATTCTGTTGTTCAGTAGAGCTCTTCCTCCTTCACAGTGTATGGGGAAGCTGGGCTACATTTTGATGTCTAATTAGGTACAATACAGCTCACTAGTATACCAGGAGTCATAAAACTATAGCCTACAAATCAAACACACCCCACTGCCTTCAAGTTAGGAAGGATTCTTAGGTTTTTAACACATGATAAAAAGAACAAATAAGTGTATATTGGTGACAGTGTGTGGCCCTTAATGCCTAAATACATAGACCTTTATAATAAAAGTTTCCTGACCTTTGAACTAGACTAAATATGACCTTCCATTACTTAAATACTGGGTAGCAGATAAAAAGCTCATTTCCCCTTTTAGAATTGATGCTAATTTTCAAGTAGAATAGGGAGTAAAAACAATTCTTTGAGTAAAGATTCCTAAAAACTCATTTTTTTCTAAAAATGACCTTTGAAAAACAAAGAAAATATTTAAAATGTGGAGACAAGATGCCTTGCAGAAATCAAGCAAGAGAATCAACAATATTGGATGAACAAAGCAGGCAGTACTCAGGTGAAGGAATGCAGAAGAGTTTTAGTCACTGGGAAAAGATTTTGAATCAGACAGGATATGGAGAGTCTGAGAAGTACTAAAAGACCTGACTAACACTCAGTGTACAATGATACCGAGAGAGAAGACTAACCAGGTAAATAAAGGTTAGCAATGAAAAACGTGTCTGCAGAAAAACACCTGGAAATTACCCTGATGGCACTGGGGCCCATTGGAACTACAGTTCACTGCTTTCTTTAATACTTATTCCTCAGCCCAAAGGATCCCCAGACAACTGAGTCAGACCCTATCATGAATGTGCGGCTGTAATGGAGGCTGTTGACTGAAGAACAGAGGATGTTACTGGTTCTCAGGTCCACAAGCCCAACTGGGACAGATATTCAAAGATCCATAAAGATCTATTTTCCCTCTTATATCGTTCTAAAGCTCCCAGGTGAGTACAGACATTTCAGGTAGAATTAGGTATATCAGCAAAAATACTCTGAAAATAAAACTCTGAGACTCACGGGTCTCTCCTAGGGAAACATATTTTCACATAACACACACCAAAGGAAATAGCATGTTTCTTGCTGTCAAGGAATGGTTATTCTATTGTTCGTCTTGGGACCAGAAGAAAGAAGTTATCTCATTTATCATGTATCTGGGTAGAGAGAAAGGAAAACAAAAACAAAAAAAAAATCTGCTCAACAAAGTGTGTCAAAATATATTGCACCTTGAGTTCTTACAATTTCCAATTTCCTTTAGATTGTAGAATCCACAGCTGTCTTGACAATGCTTCTGCTAACTCTTCTGCCAGAGACACTCTGTGCTCTGATAGCTGACTAGTCATTCATAAAACTCTGCTGGGACCCCAGGAGAAAAGATGGGAAGAGAAAGAGACAACAAGACAATTGTGTGCTTTTTTGTGAGAGCTTCCAGGAAACCGTGCACCTAAATGTTGAAATCTGCCAGGGATGCATAAAAATAGTTGGCCCAGAGTTATGAATTATCTGTGCCAGTGGCTCAAATGATTAGAGAAAAGGATGGTGAATTTCCAGGTCCTGAGAAATTCAAGGGAGAAATACTAGTTTCTCCTGAGAAACTCTAAGCAAAAAAACTTGCTCACAGTACAAAATAAAGATAGGATGGTGAGTGTATCCATAAACAAAGTTAAAAACACATAGGGCTTAATGCATCATGTCTAGTAAAACATATATTGATAATGTACGGAATTTAAAAATGTATAAACCAATTATTCCAGAAGGAGCCAGAACCATAAATAGTCATAGGACCCTCTCCTAGGCTTCGATTCAAATCTTAGCGTTAATTTCAGCTATGACTGCATGGACTTCAACTAGTTTAAACTAGAGCAGCCTGGCAGGACTTCAGCTCAGTAAACATTGCCCCACTCTCTCTCTCACTTCTTGCCCTGGACATGCTCTAGAGTTTATCTAGAAATATACCTATGCACAACACAATTGTCTAATGAACAAGAAGTAACTGTTCCCAGTGAAACATAATCCCTCCATCTTTCTTTGAGTAATCAGTTCCGAGATGCAATTCAAGAAGTGCTTTAGAAATTCTGTTGGCAACAATTGTTAGTTGTTTTTGTTGATGTTCAATGTCACCCTAACTGGTTCTGACTCATAACGAGCCTTTGTACAACAGAACAAGCACTAGTTGTTTTGAGCAGTGGCCAAATCAATAACATATCCTTTTAGTGACTTTCCCACCTTTCTCCTTTTTATTCTCCTATCTTTCATTTCTGACCTCTAGAATGGAATTCCTAATAAAATAAAACAGAACAAAACAAAAACTGCAAACTGACCTTTGCCCACAATTGGCTTCTAGTGAAACCCAAGTTTAGACTGGAGTACATGTTATCCATTCCAGTGCAAGGATTTTTAAAACACAATTTTCTAGATGCTTTGTTTGCTCACTAATCCACATTATACTTGCTTTGTTTGTTCCCAGAACACACCAGGCATTCTTTCAGGAGTTAGAAATATGCTGTCATTGTTAGGTGTCCTTTCCATGAAGCCATACTATGAAAAACAGAAGGAAACAGTGCGGGGCCTTGTACCATCCTCCCAATAGTTGTTAGGCTGGAGTCTAATGTTGTAGTTATTGTGTCAGTAGTTTTCATCGAGAGTTTTACTCATTTTTGATGCCCTTTTCCAGTCACTGTTCTCTCCTGATACCACATTCAAAGGAGGTGAGCATTCTGGCTCTCCTTCATCTGTAACAGATTTGTTTGTTCTTCTGAAAGTCCATGGAACTTGAAAGATTATTCACCCATGCCATAATTTAAATGCATCAAGTCTTATCCAGTATTTCTTATTCTTGTTCAACTGTTACATGCATCAAACATCGTTGAACATACCATGGTGTAGAGTAGAGACATCCTAGTCCTGCAAGTGACATCAATATCCTTTAGTATTTTAAGGAAGTCTTTTGTAGCACATTTGTCAAATCCAGTACATCATCTCATTTCCTAACTGCTGATTCCAAGAGCATAAATTGTAGATCCAAGTAAAATGAAATCCTTCATAAGATCAATATTTTCTTCCATGTATTACATTACAGTCTATTGGTCCAGTAGTGAGGATTTTAGTTTTCTGTACATGGAGTTCCAATCCTTGCTGAGGGTCTTACTCCTTTTTTCCTTCAGTACATTCTTCAAGCCCCCTCCTTTTCAGCAAACAAGGTAGTAATATCTGTCTATCAAAGGTTGTTAATGAGTCTTCCTCCAATCGTAATGTCGTATTCTCCTTCATGTAATCTAGCTTCTCAGATTATTTGCTTAGCATATGCTCATTGAATAAATAGGAGGAAAGGATGGAACCCTGGGGCATACCCTCTCTGTTTTTAAGCCATGTAGTACTCCATTGTTAAGTGTGAACAACAGCCCTTTGTTTATATATAAGTTCTGCATGGGCATAATAAAGTGTACTGAAATTATCAACTTTCACAATTTTATCCATAGTTTGTTATGATCCACACACTTAAATGTCTTTGCATAGTCAAAAAACACAAGTAAGCATCTTCCTGGTAGTCTTTGTAAGTCAATATCCATCTGACATCAGCAATGATATCCTGTGGTAGTCCGGGTAGACTAGAGCAAGTAATTCATAGGCACACATATGGATATAAGGAAAAGGTTTATATCCAAGAGGAATGGAACATTGAGAAAGCATCCCAAGCCAATCAAGTTCAAAGTCATAAGCCCTATATCAACAAATATGCCTGATACCAGTCTATAAAGTCTCCTTCTGACTCAAGAAGTCACAGACACGTGGGTGCAGAGTCCAGGCACTGTCAGGGGTCCCCTAATGGCTCCTTGTTTCCAGGGCTCAGGGTTCATCAGCAGTATACATTGATGATAGAAACATCTCAGTGCTGGCAGGGGTCTCCCTGTGGCATTTCTGAGTTCAGAGGTCTGGTTCCACCAGGGTAAGGCTGTGTGACTTCTCCTCTGGCTCCTTCGGGTCCTCAGAGTCTGCCATCTTGTCAGTAGCTCTCTCTGATAGACTCAGTCCAGTCTCCCTTCTCCAATTGGAAAATATTGCAAGATTTCCCAGAAATCTCAGGGGAAAACCATGCCCACACAGAGACCTCAATGGCTACTCATTGGCTAGACTCCAGATTGACAAGCTAGACTCCACCCCTAGACTCCCAATCATGAAATTGACAAGAGTACATGATTGCCACATATCCCTAATGCTTAGTCTTCTTATGGATCAGGTTTGAATATCTTGCAGCTTCCTATTGATGCACCACATCAGCCTATTTAAGTAATCTTAAGCAAATTTTTACTTGCTTATGATATAATATTGTTCATTCATTTCATCGATCACTTTTTTTGTGGAATGAACACAGATCTCTTCCAGTTGGTTAACCCAGTAGCTCTGTTCCAAATTTGGTCAGGGAGGGACAAGGGAATGCTTCTAGAACTGTATCAGTTCTTTGAAACATGTCAATTAGTATCCTCAAATTCCTGGAGCCTTATTTTCTCCAAAAGCCTTAAACACTGGTTGAATTCTTTCCTTTACTCCATCAGTTCTTGATCAGATGCTACTTCTTGAAATAATTGTACATTTAACTTTTTAGATATGAACTCTGGATTCCTTCAATTTTCTTTTGATGTTTTTCTGTTTCATTCATTATTTTGCCCATGGAACTCTTCAATATTGTAAGTAGAGGCTTTAATATTTTATTCAGTTCTTTCAGCTTGAGATATGCTGAGTGTGTTATTTCCTTTTCACTTTCAAACTCAAGGTCCTTTTACATGTCATTATAATGCTCTACTTTGTCACCTGGAGCTGACTTTTAAATTTTTCTGTGGCACGCTATAGGGAATACAGCATTGCCCAATGGTGTTGTCATCCTGGAGCATGCATTCAACTGGGGGAGAGGCAAATAAGCACCAAATAAACAATGTCATTATAGAGAGTGAAGAAGAGATTAAAATACATGATCATAATGGAGAGTATATTAGGGGAGTCAAGAGGATGTAACTTTTTCAATAATTCAGTGAAGAAAGACCTTTCTCAGGAGGTGAACTTTGAACTCAACCCAAATCTCCAGAAAAAAAAAAGTTAGTCATGAGAAGGTCTTATAGAAATACATTTTAGTTTAAAAGTTAGATTTAAAAATACTGGGTGGATTTTAGCAAGTGGGAAATATACATGGCTTGAAATTGGACAAGTGGAGAACTAATCAAGGTACCGGACTGCATCCAGAATCATTTCCTCTCTCAAAGAAACAAAATGATTCTACTTGGTCAAAGTCATCATTCCGCCTTTATAGCAGTGAAGATGATTTGCCACTTAGATGCATCTGAGTCATTCTCCAGAAGAAAGTATTCTCTAGAACCCTTCCACCAAGGAGATGCCAATGTCCTAACTGCAATTACATGCCCTGTGATGGGATTATTAGACTGAAAAATGGAAGAACCAATATTTGAGGTACTCCTAGTTAAAAAAGAGACAAGCAGACATTATAAACCAATATATGTGAGTTAAATGTCAGAAAAAGATCTTGAGAATTTAAAAGATTCATTTCTATAAGCTGCTATAATTCAAAAGAAAGTTTAAAAGGATTGTTTCTAGGATTCCAGTTCAGACATGCAGAGATCAGTTCCTAATACAGCATGTCTAACATGTGTCTGTGGTAAATGGATACCCGAAGGTAAGCTCTTTCAGTAATACTTGTGCAAGTCTCATTAAGGTTTCTTCAGTTTAAAAAGTCCAATAAAAGCAATGATTTCCAAGGTGATTTGCTGGATTGGTTAAAGTCAAATCAAAGGGATCAACTCAAAAAGTTATTATGATTTCAAGGTGGGTAGAGGGTGTTACCATTTTGATAAATTTTCTTGAAGTACATAAAGCAATCTCAGGAGTTCATTAAGAGGAAGTGCTAAGAAAATGGAAAACTGCAATGATGAGAAAAAGGTTACCTGGAGGAACTTTTTTTTTTTGTTTCCATCACAGCATTGTACTGCTTACTCCTCATAGATAGATAGGGATGTCCTGTGAGAATTTCTCCCAAGAAACTTTACCCTATACATCTTGCAGTGCTTATATTTCCCTGTTAGATATATTTTGCTGTTGTTCATTAAACTCAAAGATAATTTTAAAAGCACATTATTTGAGCCCTTTGAGGATATCAAAAACTTCAATTTTGACTTGTGCAAATCAGAGAGCAAAAAATTCTTAAGAGAAATGTTAAAGAAATGGAAAAAACTGCCAGATGGAGGGTTTGTTGAGAAACAATTGCTTCACATTTTTATATGCTTGTTTAATAAAATTTTCTATGATGTGTTTAGTAATATTTTTACTTATGTACACAATATTTGAATTCTTGCATAATGCTATACTTAAAATCTTCAGATCAAGGCCAATCTGTTACCCCAAATGTTTTCAAATGTTTCTAATATAACCCACCTTCCATCAATTAAATGGTGAAGGAAACTACTTGTGGAATCCTCTTTCTTCTGTGCCACAACTAACTCCATACAGCAATGCTCTCTCACCAACCTCCCTCTTTAGAGTAGGGCTCCACATCCACAAAATCTCCTTCGTTTTCCTGCTTCCATTCAAAGCCGACTTTCTGGCCAATTGGTTGGACTGGCAATAACTAGAAGTATTGATCAAATTCATATATTAGGATGGTTGCAAATAGTTTTAAATATAGAAAATGTGCAACTGTTGGGTCAGCTGACAGGGCTTACCTTGGACGCAGAAAAAAAACATCACTTGAGATGCAAAAGTACAAAAGGAGTTTATTTTCCTGCTTTAGATAGGGCTCGCTCCTGCAGCTTCCCAGTGTCTCAAGTGCAGAAAGAGAGCAAACGTGGTAGGGTTAAAGTTTTTATAGGGATAAATGGGGCAGTTTTTCAAGGACAGTTCTTCCTGCTCCCGCCCCCCAGTCTTATTGGAGGAACTGCTGGCGTCTAGGGATGGTATTCGCTGATTGGTAGTTAGTCCCGCTTGTCTCCCCAGGCTTGGCCAATGGCTGAGGGGCAAAAGCTGCACTTCTATTCCTGTTCCAGGGGTTGCATCAGCTTCAGAGAAGCCAAGAGGTTTCTCTGCATTCCTTTTCTGGTTCCAGGGTCTCTGAAACAAAGACTTAGGCTTACTCTGAGTTTGGGCTCTTTTAAAGCCTGTCATGGCGCCGGGCTAAGTAAACAGGATCTTACATAATTGGTCCAGATCTCAGGGGGTCAGGACAAAATAACAAAATAAAAATACTGCCCTTGTAAAGTAAAGCTGTTTCTCTATTAAGACCTCAGGGATTCAGAATATGTAATGATGTGCTTCAGGCTGAGAGCAGCATCCCCTCTCAAACTTTCTTCTTTGCATCTTTTGAGAGAAACTTTTCCACGCTCCCATTTGAATTGTTAATCCTCTCCTATTGCTGATGGCAGAAACATATAGCTTATGTCATTTTGATAAAGTTGTGCATTTAATGTTCCTAAAGTTAAGTGAGAAGCAAAAAATCTCTAACACTTTTAAAATGAGACACTTCAAGGAACAGAGAGAACACTGTCGAATGACTAATTCTGGGGTAGTAGGTTACCTACAGAAACATACATCATTCTCCAGACTGAAGAAAAAGCAAGCATTTTCTTTCTTCTCCCATATTTCATTTTATCCCCCACTTTGTGAAAAGGATACCTGGCTTTGTTTCTTTAGACCTGTCAAAGCATAAAAAGAAGGCACATTATCTAAGTCTTTCTCTCCAAAGAAAGAAATATCGAGAATTCAAACTTACTACTTTATTATCAACCATATCCTATTACAGGACTTAAAAGTATCCATTTATAGGTTAACTGGAGAAAACATCAGAGCTATAAATGTACAAACAAATCCATGAGCTATCCTATTTTTCCCCAAAGCAAAAAAGAGTTCAACAAGGGGGACTACTGTGAAAGCAACTTTGTTAATGTCCTAGCAATCACACTTAGACGGTCTCCCTTAGTCTCCCCTCCATGACATAGTTCTAAGATACCCCCCAACGGAAATTATGAGTAACTCCTCAATTATTCATACAGCATCTATCTTCTGCTGAAAGAGATAAAGCCAGGCAGTAGAAACTGAAACCACACTATTGGAAGTTCAAAGATGTGAACAATGTGACATTTTGAATCAAAACGTGAAAGGGTTCCAGAACATAGATATGTGTGATTTTTGATTTGTCTGCATACCATAATTTTTCTAGAACCTTACCCTTGACAAAATATAGGTTTAGTAGGATGCGGAATTTTCCCTTACATGAATCTAGAGTTTCCCTCTGGGGTATTCTCATCTTTTATCTAAAATTGTTTCTAAAATGAAAACAACAAAAATCTTACAATTAATATCCCAAGGCTAAGCTGGGGATTTTGAAATAAAATTATGTGTTTACAGCTCTTTTAGAATTTGTCTAGCAGGTTTCCCAGGGCTTTTCCCCCCAGAAATCTCCACACACACATGCACAATTAATTCTCACAGTTAACATATAAAGTGGGTTTTTAAAATATTATTTATAAATTTGCCTCTCTCCCCCAAATACCAACACCCCCGTAGCATGTACGCTTAAGTATGCATCTGTTGTCTTCCTTATGCATAGGAGACAAAATGAAATTATCAAGCTAGAAACTTGATGTGTGCATTTCTCTAGTGTAACAAATTTTTGTCCTGTTCTTATATATACGCTGGACTTCACTGAAAAACTTAATAAGCCCAAAGTATGCTACTAGCTTTAGTAAAGAAAGATTTTTCTGTCATTTCCATTAACGAGGAGGAAATAAAGTAAGAAAGATGAAGAAGCTCTTTCCTCTACTTTGATTTTTGTTGTCTTGATGACTGCTTACTCATCCTCATGTTTTTTTTTTTTACTGCTAGCTATTGAATAGATGCCGATTCATAGAGACTCCATAGGTCAGGGTAGAAAGTACCCCTGTAAGTTTCCAGGACTGTAACTCTCTACTAGAGTACATAGACCCATCTCTCTTCTGAAGAGCAATGGTGGTTTCAACCTGCAGACATTGCAGTTAGCAACCTAACCCATAATCACAACACTCCAGAGCTCTTTCATCTTTACATTATTACTTCAAACTATTTTTACTCACATCTATTACCAGATTTTGTTCTTCAAAATAATTACCATACCATAATTACTTGCAAGACTTTTATTATCTTTTTCTTCTGCATTATGCAGGAATAATCTCTATCTGATTCATCACTTTATATGATAAATTTGTGGGAAATAGCATCATGAGATAATCCTGGGAAGTGGAAGGACAAAGATAATAATCTGTATTACAACTAATGTCATAACTAAAGTTGTGAACAAACTCCAAAACAGAGATGCTTATCATAAGAGAAGTGTTGTCCAAGGATACATGCAGATACCATCTTGCTATTTACTATTCTAAGGAGACAGAATTCCAAAATAAAAATTCTTATAATAAATGATAATCCAAAGAATGCAAGTATTCTTGGGAAGAATATCACCCTACTTGCTCCGAGGAAACTTTTGACTAAAATAACCTTGCAGACAACAGAAGAATGCTTTTATTACTCCATTTTCAGACTACAAACAGGTCTGTTTTCAAAGTTTTGTGGAGACAGGCTCTACAAAATCTGGAGGGTAACCGATGCATGTAAACAACATAAAAAAGACAACAACTAATTGTTACCACTCAGTCATGATTACTATGTGATGACACTCAAACTGAGGAACTTAGCATGATTAATGATTATTACCCTAGTCTAATAAAAAACTCTATTATTGAATGAACTCTGACTGATTCTCTGTTTTCTGTATTTTAAGACATTAGAAAGGTAATTTCCTATGAAACATCAACTTTAAAATAGATTCAAGGCGTAAAGCTCTCACACATTTATGCCAAGAAATTTAGAAATCAGTTACCTGGAAAAGCAATGTGTTGAGCTCTATCCATATTTATGTCCAGCACAATTTAAAATGATCCAAAAGAATGAGGACAGTATTTATTAACATCTTTAATATCATATGCAAGTAAAATTTTGCTTAACACAACTCATAAGAAACTCGTAAGAAATTCAAGCCATATTCATAAAATAATATAGCACAAGGGTTATCATTCATGAAGTCTAATGGATATGGATAAAAGCAAAGAATCAAAGATGGTAAATTGAGTTCTATTGGTTATGCAAAGACATTTGACTAGGTGAATCATAATGATAGGACAAATCACAACAAATTATGAGAAAGAACATAATAAAATATGCTTGCAAAGAATGGAAATTCTAGAATACTTCATTGAGCTCATGGGAAACCTGTACCTAGACCAAAAGACCCTTGGGGTGTCAAAAAATAAAGGAATACCACATGTCATAAAATTAGGAAAGACAGAGGGGGTTGTATTCTTTCATAACATGTATATTGAACAAATAAAGAATTTGGACTATACAAAGAAGCATAGAAAACAATATCAAGATTAATGAAAGGCTCATTAACAACCTATAATATGCATATCACACAGTATTGCTTGCTGAAATTGGGGAAGCCTTGTAGTGCTAACTGATGAAGGTCAGAGATTATCGTCTTCAGTATAAATTATGCTTCAACATAAAACAAACCGGAACGCCCTCTCCTCAGGCTATTCTGAGTCAGAGGGCTGTCCTGGAGCAGAAAGCCTCCTCCTTCTCCCACAGAGCGACTGGTGCATTAGGACTGCTGCCCTTGCCATTAGGAATGTGTAAACCACATCTGATTATAGAGTAAAAAACCCTCACAACTAGACCCATAAAGAAGATCATGATAAATAGAGAAAAAGTTGAAACTGTCAAGACCTTCATTTTATTTGTATTCAGAATCAATGTCCATGGAAGCAGCCATCAAGTAATTCAATGATGTATTGGGTAAATCTACAGTAAGAGGGCTTTTCTTTTTAATTGGAAATTAATACATAAATCATATCATCATTGCATAGTTCACCTCATCAAACAGTACTGTGCAATTGCTACTAGAGTTTCCAAACATTCTCATCTTTCCTGGACTCCTTGATATAAGCTCCCATTTAACCACCACCCCACCATTGCACACACATGCGTGCACACACACACACACACACACACACATACACACACCAAAAACTCTTAATCTATTTGCTGTCCATATAGGTCCATCAAGCCTGGGTTTCATTCACTGAATAACAGAAAAACACATAACACAAATTCAAGAGATGACCTCCCCCCACAATGACATAATGCAGCCAATAGTGTTCAAAAAGTGTTTGAATGAGATAATGTTACTTTAAAATCTAAGTTGTGACTGATCAATGTCAGATATATTTAGATGCCTATGATACCTATGCAAGCTGCACAATGAATAGGGAAGACCAGAGATGAATTTATATATTTCATTATTGTGGTAGAAAAGAATATTGATTATACCCTGTACTGCTAGAAAAACAGACAAGTCTCTGTTGACATCCAGAATGTGTCTTAAAAGGAAGGACAGCCAGACTTTGTCTCATGTGATTTTCCTATGTTACTAGGAGGCATCAGTAACATGTAAGTTCAGGGGCTGAGCCCTGGTGGCATCGTGGTTGTGCGCGGGACTGCGGCCCACTGGGACGGAGGTTCAATTCCAGCAGTGGGGCTGGGCCTCCTACTCCCACCACCGGAGAGCAGTGATTGCCCCCCCCCCCAAAAAAAAAAGTAAGTTCAGGGAAAACCAGACCTTCAACAAGATGGTTTGACCCAGTGGCTGCAAACAGCTCCAACATAGTGGTGATGATGATGATGATGATGACGACGACGACGACGACGATGGTAGTGGTGATGGTGGTGGTGCAGCACCATGCAATTGTGTATTCTAACAAAAAATGTTAACAAGAAGGAGAGGACAGAAATGCGGTCTATGGGGAAAAATAGTTTGTTAAGACATGTCTACTAGGATAGTCTTGGGAAGATGCTTTTGCAGGATATCTCAGGAAGAGTTTTCAAGTAAACATTTTATAAAATGACTTGCTAGATTAGCTTCAGAAAATGTAAGTCAGCAAATAATTTAATTAGCCTTAACATTTTTTTACTGGACTTGATGGATTGGTACGGTGGCTGAAAGCATGGACTCTAACATAAGAAAAATGTGATGACAGTGCAGGATCAGGTGGTTTCCGTTCCGCTGACCATATGAGCAGATGGAATCAAAATGGCAGCAGCAGCAACAATGTCGATGGTCACACTCGCCCTTTTCTGTATGAAGGTTCACCTCTTCCTCGGAAACGTAGAGCACTTCGTTTCAATGTGTAGCTTGGTGTTTCTCTGATTTGAATCGGTGCACCTTCAATAAAATGGTTTAATTGTTGACAGAAACTCCACTTTGCGTTTTGACAAAGGCTTAGGGAGGTGAAGCAGCTTTCCCAAAGAGGCACAGCCTTTTCCTCAGATGGTCCTAACAAAGCTGACATTCCTGTGAATGCGACAAATTAAAGGGAAGCTACATGATGGCCCCAGAAGACTCATCAAGACTAAGCAAATTTTGCTGAGAGAAAAGACACTGAAGCACTGCTGCTTCAATGGTGACCACTTGCATCTGAAAACATTTAGAACTGTCTATCTCTAACTAAGAAGTTTTGGGGAAAATGATAATATTAAAATGCAAAAGAAAATTTGGTGTACAACAATTAAGTGCTTAGCTAGTAACTCAAAAGGTAGCAGTTCAAACTCACCCAGCTGCTCTAGGGATCAAAGGTGTGGTATTCACCCCAAGGAAAGCAAGCCCTCTACCTCTGAGTTCACTTCAACTTCCAGCTGTGGCCCTACAAGTCACAGTCGAATGCTTCCGAGGAGTTCTGAGATTGCCTATCACAACAGGAGCAAACAGTCTCATCTCTGTCCTAGAGATCTGCTGATATGTTTCCATCGAGATAACAGCATAGAAAGCCCTATGGAGTCGTTCTCCTCTTTTATGTGGTCATCTTGAGTTAAAATTGACTAAACCACACTTAGCTCCAGCAGCAATTTCTCTGAAACTCTTAAGCTTTAGGGTGGAGAATATGGAATATGTGACTGTATGCATTTTAAGTTTGTTTTTAACAAAAACCGAGGAAAATCAAGATAAAATTTCTGTGCTCTATGAGACTCTTGAGCAGAATTCCTTATTTTGAATTCCTGCCCCATTTTTAGACATCGTAATTTATTATAGTTTTGGTGGAAGCTTATATGGTATATTGTATTTCTATTTAACAATTTGTATAAATATTGTTCTTCTAAATTCTCTGCTGCCTTTTTTCTTCTCATCTATACTTGAGGGTAAATGCTGGCCAATTGGTAGCATCATGCTGATGATTTTTTAAGTAAAACACACTGTACTCATGGGCAATATTATTTAATTTATGACCCATTCTTCTTCTTAGCTGAAAGGGAAACTCCCTCCACCTCCAGAGGTGATTTCAAATCAAAGCTTAAAGGATATCTCAAAGCAATTGCTTTGGAAGTTTCCTTAATCTCTACAAGGCCAGTGAGTCTTACATTTTTAAAAAGAATTCGAGGCTTTTTCCTACATTTTCTTTCATGAAACTGGAGGGGTCAACTGCTGCATCTCTGGCCAAGTAATGAATATTCAAAGCCAGGTACCATCTAGCTCTTCTGGTTTTAAGATAGGTGCAACTTTCATTCCAACTTTAATTAGTCCTGAAGAGTAATTCCTTCTTTGAGACTCTGGCTCTCTTCTTTCTCTTTTGTTCAAGTGTGTACCAACTGAAGGTTGCATATTTGATGCCCACTCAAACATTTCTTATAACTAAACTTTAAGAGCTATGTTATGCAATTTTCTGAGTTATCTCAGCAATCTATAGTCCTAAGCCTTCAAATTCAGTAAACAAATCCCGTAAGGTATTTGATAGTATCTAGAAAATATCTGTAATTGTGCCCCTGTGGGCTTCATTATATTTCCTGTTCTAAGTATTCTGATTATATGCACTTCAAAAAAGTACTGAAAGTTTTTAAGTCCCATTTTCACCTGCACAATAAGTATGATAATATTATCCACAAGAGGATCTATTCTAAGGATCATATCAGCTATTGAAAGTGAAATCAGTTTCTATTCAAGACAGCTGACTCATCACATGGACAGTGAATCCCTCTCCAGGAATCAGGAAAGAAACATTAAGAAAGAAAAAGCAGGGTGAAAGCAATCTTAGGCAACAATTTAATAAACAATTAACCCATGTCCTATGAGGTTCAGAGACGTGTGAATGGCAGAGGAAAAAAGGCAAAGGTAAATAAAGGTGCCCATGAGAAACCTAGCACTAATCCCCTGTCAGAGCTCATGGAAGTCTTGAGTGGTGTCTTAACTTCCCAGCTGCCTGGATCCAGTGCACCTCAGCCCCAGACTGCCCAGGCAGCCTCCCCATCCTGCAATGGGCAAGCTCTCCACATGAGACGAGTGTGCCTTGGCTGGCATGAGAATCACATGTCCTGAGCTCAAATGTCTTCTGTAACTGGCTTGAATCCTCCCTGAATAATCAGCTGAATTGAGCACCCCAGTACCCTCACAACCCCACTCCCATGCAGCATCCATGATCATTTCCTTCAAAACAAAATGGTCTACCTTTGAGGAAGGTTCATGCTTCACCCCACTGCCCTTAGACTATCCAAAGAGATGACCTTTCTCACTGGGAATATGGCTTGCACAGATCCCTCCTTCCAACTCCTGTTGGAGACCACCCCTTTGTGGAACAGTGTAAATTCTGCCTCTCCAATTTAGGCAACTGGGCCATTGGTACTCTAGTCCACAGGATATCCAGCCCCACATAGCCCCACTCTATTTCCATAATGAAAAGACCTCTAGTCTCTTAGCTCTCACGGTCACACTTGAATCCCTAACTTCTAACAAAATATCTTTCTAAAACTATCCCTGCCAATCCAAGCACCCAGGTGGACCCAGCCAACCACCTGTAGGCACTGATTCCAATATAGTTCAATTCAACTTTTATTTTTCTCGAACATTCTTAAAATCTCCCAGGACAGAATTTAGACCCCAGCTTTGGATATTTTCCATCCCTTCTTGTTTTGTTTTAGGGGCATCACTGCCCTCTGGTGGGAGTGGGAGGCCCAACCTTGCTGCTGCTGGATTTGAACCGCCAAGCCAATGGGCCGCAGTCCCGCACTCAACCACTATGCAAACAGGGCTCAGCTCCATCCCTTCTTTAAAACAAATCAGGTACTATCTTAATAATTTCTAAATATCTATTACATTTTTCTTTCATATTTTTTTTTACTATTTCTACAATCCTTACGTCATAAATACCATTATCTCCTTGCCAGCACCACATTTAGCCCATCCCCTGGGGTTCATGCTTCCCCTGTTCTCTGCTGGAAACCAATAAAAGGTGTCCAGCTTTGCTACCTCCTTCTTGGACCCTAATGAAAGACCACTATCTCTTGAAAGGAATGACCTGTGCTCACCTACACTCAGTCTTGGACAAGTAAAGGCACTCTGCTTCACAAACTATAAGGTCTCCAATGTCATAGCTTTTGCAGCGCCTTTCCTTGCCTCTAGGCAATTTTATTCCTAAGCATATTTCTGTTGGACTAAACACCCCAATAAGTAAGTCAACAACCCCATGCACCTCTTGCCATTGATCTCTAGACTCTACTATACACATTCTTGAACTCTACCAGGGCAGAATTTAGACCTCCAGTTTCTTTTTGTCTAGCCTCTTTAAAACAAAATCGTGTACTATTTTTACAATTCATTTTTAAACAGTACTATCAGTTGTCACAGTAGAAAAATATGCTCCTACTACTTCTATAAACCTTAAATTAACAGCATCCTCATCCCAGAAAGCACCTTATTTAGACCATCTCAGATCAGTCAAAGTAATACCTCATCCTCCAACCCCGAGAGATCTGAATAAAAGGTGCATGGCTCTCCTATTTTCACGAGTACCTTTCTCAGAGATCCTTTGCTCTTGAAACCATGAAGCCTAGCCTCTTCACAGACACCCTGTCCAAAAATGCTCTGAGTAACTTCACCCTATCTTCCAAGCCCACTCCACCCATTTGCCCTAGATCATTGTTGAGTCTAAATTTACTTCAGTCAATCCAAACCCCAGACCAGATGCAGTCACTTGCTCAAGAGCAATCTTTGCAGTTGCTCTTCTGGTCCTTAATTCTCATGATTCCACTCCATATCCTCAACCCATTTAGGAACCCCACCCTTGACCTGGTGTGTTAGGTTGAGTTGACCGAAGAAACCAATCCAGAGACACTCATACATCATGTGTATATGAAAGAGGTTTATATAAAAAAGTAGTTGTATATTAAGGAAACATCACAGCTCAGTCCATATCAAGTCCCTATGTCTGATATCAGCCCATAAGTCCTATCCTAGTCCATAAATTTCTCTTCGGACTCCCATAGCCCATGCTATGATGCAAAATGCAGGAAGATTACTGGCCAGTAGGGGGCAAAGTCTTATACCTCCAGTGGAAGTGGAGGCATCTTCAAGGCTTTTTTAAGGTCTCAGTGTGGCTGCACTTGGCTTGTCAACAGAGAGGTTAAATCAGAGAGAAGGAAGCCAGCCTCCAGAGAGCCATTTTTCTCAGGCACCCTTCAATCAAGTTGTGACCTGGTTGGCTGGCCAAATGTCTCCTCACTCTTAATACTGTCAAGTTGACTCAAGATTATGTAACTACCACACCTAGTGAGTTAGTCCGTGTAGACTAGAGGAACAAATTTCAGAGACACACATATAGGTATAAGGAAAGGATTTATATACAAAAGAAATGTGACACCAAGAAGGCATCCCAATCCAGTCCAGTGCAAAGTCATAAGTTCAATATTAACCCATATGCCCGAAGTCAGTCTATAAAGTCTGCTTCCGACTCAGGAAGTCACAGGTCAGTGGGTGCAGAATTCTGGCACTGGCAGGGGTCTCCCCAAGGCTCCTCGCTTCCAGGGCTCAGGTCCATCAACAGCATGCCACTCCAGCTTCAGAGGTCTGTCTTCATCAGGGCAAAGCCGAGTGGTCTCTCAGCTGGCTCCTCCAGCTTCTCGGAGGCTGCATCTTGCATTGCCTGTGGTTAATCATCACTGAAACTAACTCCCAACAACTGGGGAAGATAGCTTCTCATCTTCTTGAGGGACGAGGGAAATACCGCGAGATTTCCCAGGAGTCTCAGGTGAAAGCCATGCCCACACAGAGGCCTCATCAGCTACTCAATGGCTTTCTCCTGATTAACAGGCCAGACTCCACCCCTACATTTCAATTATAAAATTAACATAAGCACATGGCTGCCACAGACCATCCCTTGTTAATTTTATACTTTCACATAACTCTGTAACCATATGTAACCCTCAAAAAAATAAAATAATTTTTATATCTAACAGGACAAAACTAAAATACATATAAGTCAACATTTGTCACCATTGTTTGAAAATAACATTCTATAAGTGAACAAAATAATAGATATCCTGTTCCTTACAATTGTAGTTACAAAATATCTACACCTTGATTCTATAATCCTATGAATGTATATTCTACCACCTATAAGAGTTTGCAAGCCAAACTACCTCATGCCTTCATTCCCCCATTTTAGGTATCTAATTTCTATATTGCCCACTTACACCAACCCAGTGCTGTAAGGAAACAATCATCTTTCAACATGAAGAATCTTCATTCCAGTTGGAAATTCGTGAAGTGTGCGTCCATTAGCAAAGTCAAATCAGGACAGGCCATCCATAAAGTCAGCAACGATATGCACCAGGTCACAGACTTAAATCACTTCTCTTCCTCTGGTCGGGTTCTGGTCAACTCAATGTGGGCTTTTCCACTTAGCCTCACCACAGTGGCCATTGGTCGCCTTCCTTTAGACCAAGGACCCAACAAATTCTCAACATGCCTAGCTCTCCCATGCTAGGTCATGAGCGTCAGACCAGTAAACCCGCTCTCGTCTCCCCTTTTTCCTGTGAACCAAGTCCCCGGTGTCAGTGGCCAAAGTCAACCCGGCTCTTTATTGCCGCATTTCTCCTGCTTTCACCGACAAGCAGTAAATCTGGGTGGTCATCTAACAAGCATTTCAGCCTGCCACAAGTTTCCTTTAACATTCAGACCCAGAGAGGAGTTATCTTCATGGTTCCAGACTCGTTCACTTTTGAAGACAATCACTAGTCAGGATTCTCCAAGGAAATTGACTCTATCCTTCTTTATGGGTCAGTCTGACCTCTCAGACTACAAGTATCCTGAGTACTCCCAAAGTCTGAGTGGGGTTACTTTCTTCTGAAAAGTTTTTTCAGGTGTGGTCTAACCCCATTTAAGCTCAAGGTGGGGTTAATCATTTTAGAGATGTCTTTGACGGAAGTCCTAAACCCTCTAGGGGTCAATGCTTGGCTTGAGGTAACCGGATTTGCAAACTCTTTCCATACTTTCCCATAAACATTTCTATGCATCCTTATATTTATAATAACAGGCATAAGAAAAAAATATGAACAGCATAATCAGAAATCAAACAATTCTTCAAACAGAAGGTCAATACTTATTAAGCTAGTCTATATCCTTATCTAAACTACTGTTTACACAAAAACATTGAATTAGGTCTCAAAAGGCATCAAAACAAATCCCTGCTTTTGGTCTGGTATTCTGATCTTCTTAACCATTGTCCCTGAACAGAACCGGCTCTGAGACACTCAAATGGCAGCCCCCACCCCTGAGATCAAGATATACATTAACAGTATCCATTTTATATAGGAACAACCAAAGACAGCTTCCAAACAAAGTAATCAAAACTTTAACTTCTCATATTGTTTCCAGAAAATAACTCAGTAAACTCAAAGCACATATCTGACTTCTGTCTAGCCAAAAATGTAACAATACCACAAGGCACAAGTCAAACAAGCTTCTACTTTCCATCTTATGATTTGTTTCCCTAGTACCCCACTCCTGAGGAACCATAATGAGTTAGTCCGGGTAGACTAGAGGAACAAATTTCAGAGACACGCATATAGGTATAAGGAAAGGGTTTATATACAAAAGAAATGTGACATTAAGAAAGCATCCCAATCCAGTCCAGTTCAAAGTCGTAAGTTTGGTATTAACCCATATGCCTGAAGTCAGTCTATAAAGTCTGCTTCCAACTCAGGAAGTCACAGGTCAGTGGGTGCAGAATTCTGGCACTGGCAGGGGTCTCCCCATGGGTCCTCGCTTCCAGGGCTCAGGTCCATCAACAGCATGCCACTCCAGCTTCAGAGGTCTGTCTTCATCAGGGCTAAGCCGAATGTTCTCTCAGCTGGCTTCTCCAGCTTCTCGGAGGCTGCATCTTGTGTTGCCTGTGGTTAATCATCTCCGAAACTTACTCCCAACAACTGGGGAAGATAGCTTCTCATCTTCTTGAGGGACGAGGGAAATACCGCGAGATTTCCCAGGAGTCTCAGGTGAAAGCCATGCCCACACAGAGGCCTCATCAGCTACTCAATGGCTTTCTCCTGATTAACAGGCCAGACTCCACCCCTACATTTCAATTATAAAATTAACATAAGCATATGACTGCCACACCTAGAAACACACTTTTCTCTCAGCACTGCTATAGTGCTCCTGGACAGTATAGACCCTAACCAATCACTGATAATTATTCACTTTGTATTTCTTTCTTATCTGACCTTCTCTTTCTCTTTCTTTGCCATTTCCTTCAAAATTGTTTGTTTTGCCTTTAAAATCTCTGTTTAGTATAGTCTTTCATTCACCCTTTCAAAAGATTTCCCTTCCCAATTCTTAAACTTTTTCTCTCTCTCTCTTCTATCACTTATTCTTCTATTCTTCTATATGCCCCACTCCCTTATTTTATCACTCTTCTCCTACTACCCTTAACCACTGCTAAACGCAACTGCCTAAAAACGCTCCAAAACATGGCAACAGAGCTAGTGATAAACAAAAATGTTAAGGATAGGCATTGTGCTGGGCCCTAGACCAACCCTCTTTCCTAACCCTCTCCCTGCCCCACCTACCACCACCACCATCACTGCTGCCCACCACCTTATGCACAAGAAAAAAAAGAGAGAGAGAGAGAGAGGGAGAGAGAAATTCACTACCATCAAATCATTGCTGATTCTAAGTGACCCTTGATTTTCGGAGACTGTAACTGTTTACAGACATAGAATGGCCAGTCTTTCTCCCTGCCAACCGAGCACGTTGAAGTTCAACTAGTAACCACTATACCACTAGTGCACCTGGGTCCTGAGCCTGCATGCATTTATTTCATCCTTAGTACCACTCCATGGATTAAGACTAAATTGGGCCATTTTACCAAAAGGGAAGTTGGAGTCCCACAGTAAAAAGACCTCCAGGTATTTGCCTGTGGATTAAGTAGCCAAACTGGGATTTAGACCCACATCCTTGTGCTCTCAGTTTCATTCAAGCTTTTCCTGCCATAAAACCCTGCAGCTGGAAGGTAGCTCTTTGCCAAAGAAATTGGAAGCATACTCTGACAGTCCAAGGAGAAGTCCCGGTGGTACAGTGGGTTGCTCACTGCCACGTCCAAGTTTGAAACCAGCATCCACTCCATGGGAGAAAATTTCTACTCCCTTAATGAGCTGCAGTCTCTGAAACTCCAAAGGGTTACCATCTACACTGTCATAAAGATTGCCGTGAGTTAGAAGCCACTCCAGGGCAGTGAGTTTTGAAGGTCCTGTGAGGAGCCCTTGCACAGCAAAGCTTTCCTACAACCGAAGCTACTGTTGCTGGTTATCAAGTTTGTGTCAACACACAATGAACCCATGTGTACAGAGTAGACCTGATCTATAAGGTTTTCAAGGCTATGCCATCTCTCAAGGAAATCACTAGACCTATTTTCCAAGGAACCTCTAGATGAATTCAACCCATCAACCTCACAGCTCATAACTGAATACTTAACCATTTGCAATGCCCAGGGCTCCTTTGTAGGTAGATTGAAAAGGGATTAAAGCTGAGTCTCTGTTCCACTCTTGAAAAATAGAAGGCCTGAAGAAGGAGATCATGTCAGGGGCTCACCTTATGCTTGCCCCTTCTCTCTTGGGCCTGATCCTTCTCCCATGCAGAAAGATCTGGAGGGGAAATGCTCATACTCTTTGCAGCGATGGTCATGCATTCCCTTGCCCAGACACAAATCACCATTACTCAGATTTATTGAGGGGATGGGGTTGGGGCAAGGAGAGTTTTAAATTGGTTCTTCTGAGGGCTAGGCATTTTGTCACACCATTTTCTTCCCCTGGCAAAAGTATTATGATCCCTGTTCTACAGACACAGAAACCAAATACTACCAAGATCCACTCATTACCACCATTGCTTAGAGAGGGAAGGGCTAGGGTACAAATCAAGGTCTGTCAGGTCCCAAACCTATAATCCATGTCATCCTGTCTTCCCCTAAAGATAAACTTCTCAAGAGATGGCATTGTTGTAGCAGTCAATGTTAGCTCCAGGAAAGCCAAATCGATCCAGACTATTTTTATGAGGACAGTGCATCTTTTCTGGAAACAAGGTCGGTCTTTAAACTGCCACAGCACTAACGCACAGAGAAATGTTTGTAACAACCTGTGTCATTTGCAGATGACAGCCACCCTGAATGGAATGGGATTAAATATCAGCAATGGCACCTGTGACTTCCGTGATTTCTGAATGCTGACATAGTAAATTAAATGTAGCATTCCCTGCACCAACCTTTAAAACCTGAAATGGTGGATTCATTCATTGTGAGTAACAGAACAAACACAGAACAGTGAAAATGTGTGACTTATTAGAGCTTTAGCTTATGCAAGGAAGATGACGTACTCTCTTCTTGCTACAGTCTCTGTGCTGCCATTAGCTCATACGCCAGCTGCAGGGAGCTGTCCTTTGAAGGACAACAGAAGGAATAGATGTAAGATCAGACAGAGATTTCCTTTTCAGCTTTGCCTCTTCCTGTACTGTGGGATATTGGGCATGTGTTTTTCCATTCTATGACTATTTAATGTGTGTCCAGCACTGTGGTGGCAAAGTGAACCAAAGGTGAAGTAAATGTATCCCTGCCCTCAAGGAGCACACCATACAGTAAGAGACACAAAATTGTGAAACCATTTAGACATTACAGGAAAAAAGATGTATGCCAAGTAATTTGTATCTCATTTCATTCCTCTGGAGCCCTACTGAAGTAGTGGATAAATAACTCATTTAGCTGCTAACCTCTAAGGTCAGCAGTTTGAAAGCATCTGCCACACTGAGGGAGAAGGATGTTGCTTCTTACTCCCATAACTATTTACAGCTATTAAAAATCCACGGAGCCAGATCTGCACTTTCAGGTAGGGTTCTTATGAGGTATAATGACTCAATGGCAGTGAGTTTTGAGTTTCATTGATCTAAATCTCAGTTCCTCCTCTAAAATGCAAATGGTCATAAGAAGCTATAGCATAAGGTTACTGCGAGGTTTATCTGTAATATGGAAAGAAATAGGTGAGTTTGGCAATATACATACAGTTGTGGCTTTTACTGTCTTTATTTCATCAAAAATGAGACAGCTAATAAGTGTGAAGCAAGGGTAGGAGGTAGAGAGACCTGAAAGCAAGAGGGGCAGAAAGGTGGCCAGAAGCAAAGTACTATACGACAGGTTCAAGCATAGCAACAATTAGGAGGACAGCCCAAAACTGGCTGATACCTTCTTCTATAGTCATACTGTGTATGAGTCAGAGAAGATCAATATTGCCAAACAGCAAATGGCATTATAAACTGTGGCAAATGACTGTAACCTTCACTAAATGACATACTCCTGAATAGGGACACTTCATGCTTTCCCAAGATGGCTACAGATGGACGCAGAGTAAGGACTTTATCAGCAAGATGCTCCTCTTTTTTTTGGGGGGGGGGCATCACTGCCCTCTGGTGGGAATGGGAGGCCCAGCCTTGCTCCTGGAGAGATGCTGCTGGATTTGAACCACCAAACCATTGGGCCGCAGTCCCACATTCAACCACTATGCCACTGGGGCTCAGCCTGATGTTCCTCTTTTAACAACCACAAAATTTCACTATGGTCAAGTTGATGATGATCCATGGGATGCTCTAGTTCAGGGTAGAACTGTCCTCATGAATTTCAGAGTATATAATTCTTTGCTGGAGTGGATAGACTCATTTTTCTCTGATGGAGCAGCTGGTGGTTTCAAACAGCAGACATTACAGGTAGACCACAGAGAAAAGCATGACTGTGCCACTAAGGCTCCTACAGTTTCATATATTTCAGGCTCCATCTAAGACTTGACTTCAATAGGAGTTCCAAAACAAAAATCAACTGGCCACTAGTTGTTGCATGTCAAACTCCCCAGAATTCAGAAAAGCTATGTTAGTCTGGGTTGACTAGAGAAACAAACCCAGGGAGACACTCATGTGTGTGTAAGAGAGAACTTTATATCAAAGAGTAATTGTATATTGAGAAAATATCCCCGCTCAGTCCCCATCAAGTCCATAAATCTGATATTAGTCCATATGTCTGATACCAATTTATGAATTCATCTTCAGATGCATGCAAAACATTTAATGACACAAAATTCAAGACGATTACAGCTCAGTGTGGTGTACTGACTTGTGGCCCAGAGTCAGTAGAAGCTTCTCAGAATTGATAGGGGTCTCCACATGGCCCTTTTGCCTGCAGGCCTCTAGCGTACTTCTGCGTGTCTTGTCAGCAGGAAGATGAAGCAGAGTATGTCTGCCCTCCAGTAAGCTATGTATTTCTCTCTCTCAGCCCTCCAAATGGTGTCATCAATCTGCGAACTGATGCATAGTGTGGTGGTCATGTATTCGTGATATCAATTTCACGATTGGGATATAGGGTTGCAGTCTAGCCTGTTAATCTGGAGGTTGAGGCCAATGAGGCCTCATGACTTTCTTCTGAGAATTCTGGGAAGTCTCGTAGTATTTCCCAATTGGAGAAGAGAAACTTGACTCTCAGTCTCTTGGAATGGGTCTACTGACGAGACAAGATGACAGCATGCTGATCGATCGTGATTCCTGGAGACTGGAGGAACCGGAGGAGAAGACACATGGGCTTGCCGTGATGGAAGCAGATCTCTGGGGCTGAAGAAGCCACAGAGAGACCCTTGCCAGTGCTGAGACGTTTCTACTTCCAACTGATACTGCTGATGGACCCCGAACCCTGGAAACGAGGAGCCATGGGGAGATCCCTGCCAGTGCCAGGACACCTCTATTGCAAGTGCTTCATGAGTCAGAAGGAGACTTTAAGAACTGGTATTGAATATATGGGCTAATATTGGACTTATGACCTTGGACTGGACTGAGTTGTGATGCTTTCTCAATGTTCCCTTCCTCTTGTATATAAACCTTTCCCTTATTTCCATATGTGTGTCTATGAATTGTTTTTCTAGTCTACCCGGACTAACACAGATAGGTTAAACTCCACCCTTTCACAAGTTGACAGTAGATTATGTACAATAACTACCACAGACCACTCCTTATTAAATTGACACCTTTACACAACTCTCTAGCCATATATAATTTTTTTTAAAAAATTGTAAAATCATATCTGTGTCTAACAGGATAAAACTAAAATGCATACAATTCAATATGTGTCAAAGCCTCATTAGTATAATATTCTATAAGTAAACAACACAATAATTTATGCCTAACAGTTTCCCACCCTTTGATCCTATAATCCTATGAGTATATTTCCCTACTTATGAAAGTCTGTAAGCCAACCACTTTATGTATGTATCCCCCTATTTTGGTTATCCAATTTCTACACTGCCCATTTACTTCAACCCAATGATCTGGAGGAGACAACCTGAATCTTTGATGTAAAGAATCTTCATTTCAGTTGGAACCTTGTGAAATCTGCACCCATAAGCAGAGTCAAATCAGGACAGGCCATCAATAAGTCAGCCACAATATGCACCAGTTTATAGGTTCAAAAATATTATATTCACCTGGTTGGGTTCTGGTCAACTCAATGTGAGCTGCCTCACTTAGCTTCAATTCAGAGTCCATTCATTCTCTTGTCTTGAGACCATCACAAATTGTCAAGAGCCCCAGCATCCTGGTACTAGGTCATGCCATAGGCTGAGGTTTCACATAACTACATAAATTTCAGACCAGGTTACCTGCTCTAATCTTCTCTAATTGTTGTAAACCAGGTCCACAGGTGAGAGTGTCCAGACTCAATCCATCTCTCTATTGCTGCATTTTTCCCATTTCCACTCAACAAGTGGATCCAGGTGGTTACCTAGCAAGCATTTCAACCTGCCCAGAGGCTCTCTTTATCACTCAGTCCTAGAGAGGCGTTTTCTTCATGGTACAGATTTTTCCAGCCTGAAGAATAAACCACTAGTTCAAAATTCAAAATTCCAAAACTCCATTCTATTCCCTTGCAATCTGTCATCAGCCCTCTAGGCAAATCTCTTCACCTTTTAATGTCCTGAGCATTCAAAAGACTGGGAGGGGCTTAGCTTTTCATTACCTTATTTGCAAGCATGTTCTAAACCCTTTTAAAGATCAAAATTTTCAGGATTAAAAAAAAAAAAACTACCATGAGGCAGAGGCCAAACATGCATCCATTCTCCATCTTTATGTTTTGTTTCTCTAGTACTCCACTCCCAAGGTACCATAATGTATTAATCTGGGTTGACTAGAGAAACAAATCCCAGGAGACACTCATAGGTGCTTAAGAGAGAACTTTATCTCAAACAGTAATTGTACATTGAGAAAACAATGCAGACTAGTCCAGATCAAGTCTATACGTCCCATATTAGCCCATATGTCTAATACAAATCTATAAATTCCTCTTCAGACTCATGCAAAACATGCACTGATGCCAGACACAGGAAGATCACAGGCCAGTGGGTGCAGCATCTTGAGGATCCAGTGACACTGGGAGTATCTAAGCGCTGGAAGAGATCTCCACGTGGTTCCTCCAGTCCAGAGCTATAGTGTAATTCCATGTGTCTTATCAGCAGGAAGATGAAGAAGAGGATGTCTGCCCTCCAGTGATCTATTCCTCTCTTTTAAGCCTCCAAAGAGGTCAATCTGCAACCTCTTTGACATGTTAGACTCCACCCCTTTGCAAGTTGACAGGAGATTATGTAACTTCCTCAAACTCTAATAAAAAAGATGTGATTTCCCTTTGATTGAGACACTCCCATCAAAGGGATATCCTCCCTATAAGACTCATCTTAGTGTCACAATAAGTTCCTGACTATGTGAAATTTTGCTACTTAGGGCATAGTAATAAGGAGTTACAACAGAAATGCTGTTGTTATAGCTGCTTGGTTGCTTGTGATCTAGCTCAAACCTATGCCAAAGGTTATACCCATCAATGTGCTAGTCCCCAATGGTCCCCAATGCCTACCTGAAAACTGTCTCCTTTACAGTATATCTTATACTAGCCCAAACAAAAGGTAGTCTTTCGGTGTCCCAATGTGTTTTGGAAATAGAATTGCTTTTCCCAAGGATTTCGGTAGCTGATATTTTTAACATAGTCCACCCCCAGATCTTTATTCTTCTAAGATTCCTCTGGGTTTGCTCAAGTCTCTTACTCTTCAGTTTGAACCCAAACACATTCATCATTTGTATCACCCAATAATTCCCTCTCAAGAGAACCTTTCATAATCTGTCATCATTTGTTTCATGTACTGTCTATCTCCTCCTTGTTTAGGACATAAAATCTGTGAGGGCAGGAAACTGGCATGTCTTGCATTTTCTGTGTCTGGAACAGTGGCTGGCATGAAGTAGGCTTGCAATGATTGTATTTGTTTTATGAATGAAAGAATGAGTGAGTACATGAAGTACCCAAGTCTCTGATCTGTTCGATCTGTATCTTGGGATTACTCTGTGATTTTTACAACAGTCAGCCTGTTCCCATCAATTTCACTCTGCCTCTCCACTGTGGCCCAGCTCTCTCCTGAAGCCATATTCACAAGCAACCATAGACCTAGGCAGTGGCAGCACCTTGATTACTTTTTTACCTGGAGCTCAGCTCAAGTCTGATCCACTTCTCCTTCCTTCTCTCTCTGAGTTCATGCTGCTGATTTTTTTTCCCCCAAGTATCCTACTGGGAAAAGAAGAGGCCTCAGTCAGATCCACGAAAGCTGACAGACGAGAGGAGAGAAATAAAATCCATCTTTAAAGCCATCCTGTGGTTTGCCTGCAGGGTTGTTTCCTCAGCCCTTGTGTTTCTCGGTGACGTCCAGCCCAAACAGCCATGCTCTCAAAAACAGAAATAAGTTGTCTCTCAAGATCAATACAAAAATAACTGACATTTTCTTCAGGCATTAAATTTTCATTTTGGTGAGGAAAAGGCAGGAAGGGAATAGAGAGGGATAGGGAAGAGCTCTTCACATAAAACTGACTTTCTACCACATCTTAAGTGGCAAGCTCTATAACATGAATCAAATGCTAGGACGGCAGCAGAATCTAATAGCTTCAGAGTTAGTCAACCCCTGGAATTTCTCCCTGTGAGGGAAGATCTATATGGTCCATTTCTTTGTCAGATACAAAATAGAAATATTCAAAATAATGACCAGGCTAAACATTTAAGATGAATTTTCTGTATATACTACAAATTCATCCACAGTCATTATTTATTTCCATGCTGGCCTAGTTCATGTGACTTTTATTTTTATTGTTATTTACAGATGAATGAACAAAAGCATAGAGAGGTGAAGTCACATGTTTCAAAATCACACTATTAATAAGTGGCAAAGTTTGGATTTGAAATATTATCTGATGATCCTAGAACTCCAAATCCACAATCTTGCCTTGAAAGGAAAAGAATAAGTGGAAAGAGTAGCTTGAGAAGGAAGGAAGGAAGGAAGGAAGGAAGGAAGGAAGGAAGGAAGGAAGGAAGGAAGGAAGGAAATGTGATATTTCCTTCCTTCCCAGAGTTCTTCCACTCTAGTTGAGGTGGTCTTGAAGGATCCTATGCCTGACAGCTTCCAAAGACAACCAGCTTACCTGCCACTGAGACTTAATTTTTTTCTTCCTGAGCCAGATCCCTGGGCAACTGAATTCACTTGCCTACACATCATATTAGGACTAAAATCAGAACAGCTCTGAGCTACTTAGAATCAATTTTTATGTACCCCATGGACTCTTTCAAGGTACTTTACAAACACTATTCTGGTTTTTTTGCATAAATGTTTTTTTGCATAAATGTAATTGCTCCTGGGATGTTAACAGATGACATTACTTCCCAGGAAAATTTGCCAAGACTGGCGTTCCTCTGCAGAAGCTCCTCTCCTCTTAGAAGACACTCCCTATCCCTGGTGTTAGACAACCCGGAAAAGAGGGTTCAGGGATGGACACCAAGAGAATCACAGAGTCGTGGCTGTGTTTTTAACCTTCTAATTTAATGTGTTAGCAAAAGACACCTGAAACACAGTCCTTTCATTAATCAGACTTAAGATTTTCCCTTGCTCCCAACCCCATATTCTGGCCTTAATTTTTTTTTAAATGTAGAATCTAAAGATGGAATTTAAAGTATCTATTTTTAAATAGATACCTTAGAATTAACTAGAGGTCCTGGAGGAATGCAGAGCCACTGATCAGTATTACAGGGGGAAGAGAACACTTATTCAATCTTCAATTCAGTTCTCCATAAGTATTGAGTGCCTGCATGGACAAAGCCCTGCACTAGACCCAGTAGTTTATTGATTAGCATGTCCAATCATATGTCTTGAACTTCTCTGAAAGTATAAGGGGGGGGCCTCAAAAAATAAATCATAGAAACTATAGTTTTTGCTGTGATAAATATGATAAGAGAATGATTAGTTGTGCTAGCACCATGTAAAATTATTTGGGAAGAAATGTCAAGAGTATGAAAATTACACAGATCTACAGGAGATAGAGAGATCAACAAGGATATTAATTATGGGAGGATTAATCATAAAATTTAGGCACTAAACAGAAGAAAATATGGAAGGGGTAATAGAGAGTCTAGATTCTCATGGTCTCCAAGAGAATGTGCACTGCAATAATTCAGTTCCCATTACTGTCAACATGACAATATAATTTGAGGGTCTGTGACTTTAGAAATCCAATCTCTCACCTCCCAACAGTATTTGTTCACTGTTTTGGAAAATATTTCTAAATTGTTCTAGGCACTAGAAGTACAGCAAAGAACAATAATCTATGTCTCCATGAAACTTTTATTATATTAGGAGGAATCAGAGAATAAAATTAATATAGAACCTATCATATGTCAGAAGGATATGGAGAAAAGTAAAACAGAGGAGGATAAAGAGGGTTGTTGGTGGTGTGTGCTACTGAGTTGATTTCAAACACTGAGACCCTGTAGGATAACATAGAACCAGTCCTCATGGGGTTTTCAAAGCTGCAAATCTCAACACAGAACTTAACACAGACATTTAGAAGTGTTTGGCAAACAGCAGTTTCGACTGGAAGGAAATAAAACAGTAAGACATGCAGCTGCCCAAAAGGAGAGTGTTGCGAGCAGACAGAAGTACCGAACGAAGGTCTTGGTGCAAATACATGAGGGTGTTTTCTAGGAGGGATTACTTGACTTTAGTTTTTAATGAGATAGGAAGCATTTTGGAGAGTCTTAAGCAGGGGAGTGACACAAAAAGACTACACCTTTAGGACATCACTCTGGTCACTGACAGTATTAGTTGTAGGGAGTCAAGGTGAGATCCAAGAGATACACGAGGAGGATATTGCCACAGTCAAGGCCAACAGGATGAAAACTGTTTGAAAGTGCATAATGGTAAAGCTTGTGCAAGTTGGTGAATGCAATTAGCATCAGGGCATTATACTCTTACAAATTCTATATTTACCAGTTGACTAATTTTTTATTGTCTAATCCCTGTTAGAATGTAAGCTTCACAGAGACGTGCATCTTTTGTTCCTGCCTGTATCTCCAATACCTAGAACAGCTTAAAAATATTTTCTAATTCAACGAACAAGGAGATTGAAATGGAAAGGAAAAGAAATGGGCAGAACCTTATTCTCCACTCTTTGAATCTCAACCATCTTTGTGACTTGCATTGGCTATGCAATATGGAGCAAGCAACAACATGCTACTTTTAATCCTAAGACTTACAGTGATGCAGTGTGCTTTCATTCTACCTGCTGGTGTCTTGTGTCCACATGGTATGTACACTGGCTCGTCAGCTGGAGGATGAAAGATTATGTGGTATCTACTCAACTTTCAGACCTGTGAGTGAGCGTAAGGTGACCAGATGTCCTGTTTTGCAACAATTTAACAACAACCTCAGCATTTAAAAATTAAAATAAATGTATTACAATACTATTTTTGCATTCTATGAAAAATTTTTGCTCCATATAGACCAAATTTTTAATCAAGAACCACCCCCCACCCCAGTCAATAGTGTCCTGCTTAAAATCTGGTCACTTTGGTGAGGTCACCCTAAAGCAGTCAGCCTTCAGCCACCACACTATTGCTACAAACCATAAAATTTTTAACCAAGCAAATATATCAAGATATAAAGCTATTGTTTTTTGGCATGTCTTCCATCTAGGTGCATACATTTCTGAAGGCAACATTTTCACTTCTCTAATCCTCCCCAATAAACTTTTTCACTCTTCAATTTGCATGGTGTCAAAATGATAGTTTCAACATCCAGAAGGGACTCATGTTCTTTTTAAATAAACTTTGAGTTGGAGAAACAAAAAGATGTCTGAAGGGGCTATAAGGTGAATATAGTGTAGTTTTCCAAAGAAATCTCTGTAGAATTGCTCTTCCTTCCCTGGATGAATGAGCAGGTGCACTGCTATGATGGAAACAAAGAACAACAGAAAGACACAATGGAGAAATTTAACTGTTTGTTTTTTCTCATCACTTCAGTTTTAATATTCTTTTTTTTAATTTTTTTCAGCTTTAATATTCTTAAAACTTCACTGTAAGTCCCAGTGATCCTGTGTCCTTTGAGAAAAATCGATTAAAATTGCCTCCCCTTCTCCCATACCTCCATAAGACATTCACTTAACCTGCTGTGTTGACCTGTCCACCTTGAATTTAGCCAGCTAAGCAGATGCCCTTGGAAATCACAGTATGAACTGCACTTTTTCCTTGGCTCTCATCTTCCTTAGTTTAAGTCTTGCTTAAAACATTGATGGAAAATAGGCTCTTTGATATCTATATCTAGCTGATATCTATACAATGACACTGACACCCAGAGTCTTGCTGAGGCCAAGATCTTTGCTTACATTGAAAATGTCAAACCATGTTAGATATCAACATCAACAGCCATGGGATTGGTGGTAATTCTATGATCTTCTTCCTCTCATTTCTATAGTTTCTTTTTCTTTTTTTCTCATGGGTACAAATAGTCTGAAGGTTTCTTTCTTTTTCTTCCCCCCCCCCCCACATCACTGCCCTCATGGGAGTAGGAAGCCCAGCCTTGCTCCTGGAGAGCTGCTGCTGAATTTGACCCATCAACCCTGTGGGTCGCAGCCCTGTACACAACCACTGCGCCACCGGGGCTCAGCTCCAAATCTTACACCAGGGTTCAGCTCTACAGCTTATTCTTTTGTCGAGAGTGATCATTTCCCTTGGTAAGTGTATTACCAAGAGAACCTATCAGCTTGCCTCTAGCCACTCACCGGTTACAGAGACAAGTCTAAACACATTTTGTTTGGAATCAATCCACGCACATTTGAACTAGAATCCTACTAGCAATACTTTTTCTCTTGTCCTCATATGTATGAACCTCGAGAAATTGAATAAGCAATATATTTACTCCTAAAGAGCTAGGAGGGGCGGAATTACACTGTTGGAAAATTTAAATTTTCATTATTTTAAAGTAATAAATTCTCAGGGAAATTTGATAATTGGTCTTGCCTTTGGCTGTCAAACTTCAGGCAGTGATTCTTTGTAACACTCTTGAAAAACCCCACAGGAACTTTTAATTTTAAGGAACTTCCCATCTAAATCTTCTAAGTCAAAGCAGCATGAAACACAAGTGAAAAACCTTACTTAAAAAAATGAGCTCAAGTTGTTTTAGAAAAACAGAATAAAAGGAACAAAGTATCTTCAAGTAACTTGCATTTCAGCAAAGAATCAATGTTCTTAATTTCAAGAAATTCAAAGCTGCCGGTGGACTAATTACCATGCATTGAATTCCTCCAAATGCAGATCTATTACATGTTTGTGTGTATCTCTTTAGGCATAAAATAGAGAAATTGAGGGAGATGGGAGGCATTGCTATAAGCTGTTTTCCTCCCTCCCTCAACCAACAATAATTTGGTTGTGATAAGGATGTACCAAACAAACACCAAGCTGTATAGGACTTTGTGTTTTGAAGCAACAAGCATGGAAATCCATTTAAGCAACTATCTTTTCTGTTCCCTGTGATAAACAGGTTCTAAGCACCCTGTATAAATCTCCAGACTATGGAAGAAAATAACCCCAAACTTTTTTTCTTTATTTGGCCCCAATTAAAGTTCAAAGTGGGGGATTTATAATCTCCATCTAAACAGGCCATTGGCAATTTGTAACCAGACATAATTAACCAGCTGTAAGGCTGTAAAAGGACAAGAAGGGTCAACTCCGTATATTTATATAGAAGAGAAATTCATGCTGCACACAGTATTCCTCCAGCACATCTCTTACCAAGAGGCCACAGTAGATATTTGACCTTTTCCCTCCCTGGCATTCATTCCTTCGCTCAGCTATCACCTGTATTTCCACCTGGGTAATTACTTATCCCTACTGGGATGTAGCACTGGTGAAACAAATCAAGTCCCACATTCTTAGCTACCACAGAAAAAGGTCAGAGCCTGCCTATCTCTGACCATCTGCCAGTGAACTATTTTATAAGTTGGGTTGTTTGTGTGTTTTTATCACTGTGGAAAAAAAAATGTTTATAACACAGCATTCATCGTTTTAAAGCCAACCTCACCTCTTTCTCTCTGTGTGGCCCAGAAGTAACTCCTGGGTTTCAGTCTCAGCTTTTGAGGGGTGCTTCTCCAAATTCTGTTATATCAATTTGTGAGTGCCTCAAAGGTCTGAACTCTTTTCCAAGTTTCTAGATTACTGATACCCCCAAACTTCCCCAGTCCTTATAGTGGTAGCTACTTCTTGCATTTACTTCAACTGTGTTGCTTCAATGTTCATTTTCCATTAGTATATGTATAGCTAATTACCGACAATAGTGTCTGTCTGCAAAATAACTAATATGTTTTCCTCCTGGTTGCTAAAAGAATTCTCACACAGGATGTTGATTCTTGCATAAGTGAGGAAGAATGACAGATACTAGTTAGATGTTTAAAAATTCAGAAATGGTCTTTGTTGGATGGCTCCTGCTACAGAACTATTTTCATGTTAACTCTTCCAAAGTCCTACTCTGCTCTTTGTACTTTTTCAGCCTCATGACTGACCCTTCAGCACATTTGTTGTGTACAGACCTATGAAAACTTAACTTCAAAAAATCACTTTAGCTTAGTTTAGCTATAATTAGCATCTGTGAACACATAAATGGATATTATGGAATACAATATGAAGGTTTGGGCAACTAACTTCATTCACTCCATCTTTCTGCCACAAATCTTCATTAAGTACAATGAGCAATGTTCTTGCTGCATGAAATTAGCTCTAGGTACCCTGAGTACTTTATGTTCCAGCTTTACCAAGGAGGAAAGCTGCATCATTAATTTCTGATATTACCTCCTAGCACACACACACAGACATAACAAGTTCCTGTATTATCTGCCTCACATTGAAACAGCAATCTAGAAGTCATTGGTTCACAGATCATTGAGTTCATCACCCTCACTTACCAGGTCCACAGTGGAGATGGGCTAGGCCCAAGGTCATGCAAAAAGAAATGGGAGAATCATATTCAAAGACTCATTTTCTGACTAAAAGTTTCCTCCTCCTTCTCACTTCCACCCAGTTGTTCTGGTTTCTATAGCTCAGAAAGAGTTAGCTCCATAAAGAGTAAAACAAAATATATGTCTGATTTTAAGGCGTTGTGAGTAGTAAAACAAAATATTAGAAAGATCTTTCTGAATTGGCTGACAAATTCAAAAACAAAAAAACACAAAACCCCAAAAGACATGTGATGAAAGGGCATTGTCATGCTAGGTCCTATTGGGTTTGTTCCAAATTATAGTGACCCAACGTACATCTGAACAAAACACCGCCTGGTCCTATGTCATTATCACAGCTGTTCTTGTGTTTGAGCCCATTGTTGTAATTACTTATCAATATGTCAGTCCATCTTTTCAAGGGTTGTGGTAGCTATGTAATTTCTTGTCAACTGGATAAATAAATGTAGGGGTGGAGTCTAACCTGTCAATTAGATCACAGTTTGATGAGGCCTTCTTGTGGGCATGGCCTTCTTATGAGGATTCTGGAAACTTCCTCTCTTCCTGGAGGTGGTCAACATTCTCTCTCTACTGTCCTCTTCATGTTGGCAAGTCACAAGGAGACTTTCTGTGCCCCGAGTATCTCTCTCTCTGCTTCACCTTCCTATTGGGGAGCCATACTGCTGAGACCTACCAGTGCTGAGATACTTCCACTATCATTGGATCCACAACACTTTGCACCCACCAACCTTTCCACCAATCTTCCTGCATTTTGCTCATGACTGTGTGAGTCTGAAGGAAAATTTTGGGACTAGATTTGGCCTAATAGTGGATTTATAGACCTGATCTGGACTGGGCTGAGATGCTTTCTTTTTTTCTTTTACTGCAATACTTTTTTTCCCAGGTACTTCAATACTTTTATTGAGCAATCTTATAGCTCTTATCACAATTAATATTTTCATCCAGTGTGTCAAGCACATCATCATTATCAAAGCAGTATCTTCCCACTTGAGCCACAAATATCAACTTCCCCTTGCCCCCCATTCCCTACCCCACCCACCCTTCCTCCAGAACTCTTGATAAGTTACAGATTATTTTTCCATATCTTATATTTTCCTCTGTCACATCTCATCTACTTTTCAATTATTTGTGCCCCCCCCCCTAAGGACGGGGGGGACAAATAATTGTGATCAATTGCCCCTTTTTCTATACTCGCCAAATCCTCCTAGTATCTCTACACTCCTTTCGTTTATCTACCCTGGATTCCCTGTGTAGTGGTCTCTTATCTGTGGCAGTATGGAGGCTCTGGTCTAATCTTATTTGTAAGATAGAATTGAGGTCATGATAGTGGGGAGAAGGAAGCGCCAAAGAAATAAAGGAAGGTTGTGTGTTTCATCAGTGCTATACTGCATCCTGATGGGCTCAACTCTGCCCTATGACCCATCTGTGAGGGCATGACCAATTGTCTACAGATGGGAATTTGGGTCTCCACTTCAGGAGACCCACCTTGCATTCACCTTGGATATGATTTTGTTTTAGGTCTTAGATGTCTGACACGTGATCCCATTGACATCTCATGATCACACAGTCTAGTGTGCCATATCTCTTGGTAGCCAGACATGATCAGCTTTCTTCATCATACTTGCTTATGCATCCATTTTGTTTTTAGCAATCATGTTGTGTAGGTAAGCATCAAAAAATGCCAGATTGTTAGAACAATGTGTTCTTGTGTTGAGGGAGTGCTTGAGTCAAGGTCCAATGTTCATCTATAATCTTAATACTTGACATAGATATGAATACATAATTACATTCCCTTTTCATTTCATACACACACACATATATGTGTATATATATGTATATGTGTATATATATATTTACATTTGTACATGCCTGCATTTAGGGCTCTATAAGTGTCCTTTGCCTCCTGGTTCTTTCCTCAATTTCCTTTTACTTTTCTCTTGTCCCACCATCATGTTCAGCCTTTATTCTGGTTTAGTAATTCCTCTCTGCTACATTGGCCTTGATTAAGCCCCAGTAGGTATCCTATGACCTTCCTTCCATTCATTTTAGTTCATTTGATTTTCCTTGTCACTGGGTTGGGCTCCCCACCCCTTTTCCTTTCTCTCACCTACTCTTCTTCTGTATCCCCCTTGGTAGCATTGATCCTGTTCTTTTCATCTCTGAATTATTTATCCCACCTATCTTATTCAAGATAAACATGCAGATACAATAATAGGTGTAAAAACTAGGCAAGTCAAATAAAACAACAAAGAAACTCAAAACCAACAAAACAATAACAATAGCAGAAAGCAAGAACAAAATAAACATAACAAAAAGAAACCCACTGACAAAAATGTAAAAGCCTATAAATAGTTCAGGGTCTGTTTGTTGGTCTTTAGAGATGATTTCAGTACAGTCAGATGGGGTGCCACATTCTGCATCCAAAGTCTATTTATTATATTCTCCATGGGTTTCATCATTCTGCTCCGTCTGCTGCTCTGCTGCATGCCCTCAATGCTTCTCCAGAGCATAATGGGCCCAGACCATAAACTATCCCTACACCCTGTCTCCAGTGCTGTCCCTTGCAATGTCATGCTTCAGTGAGCAACACAGTATCCTGTGGTGGGACCAGCTCTTTGGTACTCTCCATGTGCTGTCTGCTTTTAGCAGGAATTTTGTCTTCAGGGCTTGGTGGGCCATAATGTCCTCTCCTTCCTCTCCCTCTCCTTTTGTTTCTTCTTTGTGCTCTAATCCGAATTGCCCCTCTCCCCAAGCTGTAGCCCCAGTGCTGTCCTCTGAAGTGCATTCTTTTGGGGTGGGGGATGTCCACATAGATGGATTGAGGCAGACCCCACAGACTTCTCTTTTGGTTCCCTGGTACATCCCCCGGGGTGTTGTGTTCATGTCTTGGTGCATCGGATTGAAACCTGGTCTCTCTCCCTCTCTTATGGAGATATAAACAATACTCTCCCCTTGCATGACTTGGTACTCTTCTCCCCTCACCTACTCATGCCTCCCCCCCCCCTTTATTTCCTCTTCTTAGTTAGTTGGTGGCCATATGTGTGCCTGGATTGGGTTTGGTCCATGCCATATTTGTTGGACCTCACCCCAGATATGTATGTATAGAGTAGCTTTTTCCCTATGCCCTTTTTCTTTTTAAGTTTACTTCAGTAGACTCATGTTCTTCTTCTTGTCCTTTTGTGCTTGACTTACTTCACTAAGCATGATTTCCTCCAGTTCTTCCCATGTGGCCATCTACTTCATGTGTTCATCACTACATTTTAGTAATGCGTAGCACTCCATTGTATGTATGTACCAATTTTTGATCCATTCATCAGTTGATGGAAATCTGGGTCATTTATAACCTCTTGCAATTGTAAACTGTGCAGTGATGAACATTGGAGAACAAATATCTTCCCTCATCTGGGGGTATGTACAATAGGGGGATTGTTGGGTTGTATTGTAGCTCAATCTCCATCTGTTTTAGATATTGCCAAATTGATTTCTATAAAAGTTCTACATACCTACAGGTCCCTCAGAAGTGGACGAGAGTTTCTTTCTCCCCACAATGCCTTCAACACTTGTTGTTTTCTGATTTTTTGAATTGAGCTATCTTTGAATGTATTAGGTGGTATCTCATAGCTGTTTTAATTTGTATTTCTATTATGGCTAATGATCAAGAGCATTTTCTCATACGATCATTGGCCATTTGGATTTCTGCCCCTGTGAAACATCTGTCCAGGTTCTTATTGTAAGATTCCAAAGTATTATAGAGTTTAGTACTAGGGTCTCTCTTTTGATGTGTCATTGCAACAGGTGCTTTCCAAGTTGGTGGAGTCTCATTACTTTCTTGGTAAAATATTTCAATGCACAGTGGTGATTTATCAGCAGTACGCCCCACTGGTCAATTGTTGACTCCTCTGTATTTGTATCCATCCTTGTTTCAGATAGCCTTTGTATTTCCTATGCCAACGTTTTTAGCTTTGTTCCAATTCCTTCATTAATGACTCTAAGAGTTTGAGGTTTTACCTCAAGTTCTATGATTCACCTTCAGGATGTTCTTCTGCATGGCATGAGGTAAAAACCTCCTTTTTTTCTGCAGGTAGATATATCCATTTTTCCCACACCACTTATTAAAAGGGGCATATGTTTCCCATTTGATATTTTTAGGACCCTTGTCAAAAATCATTTGCCTGTATGCTGATTTTTTAATGTCTGGGTTTTACCTCTTTTCTATTTGTCTGAAAAATCTGTCGTTATGCCAGTATCACAATATTTTGACCACTGTGGCCACATACTATGTGCTAAGGAAAGGTAGAACAAGCCTTCCACTTTGACCTTCTGAAGGAATTATCTGCTAATTCTGAGCATCTTACCTCTCCATATGAAGTTGATATCCAGTTTTTCTAATTCTTTGAAGAAGGATGATGGCATTCATATAGCATTTAACTTACTATATATAGAGTGCCTTGGGAAGAACTGAAATATTTACTAAATTTAGCCTTCCAATCCATGAACATAGGATATTCTTCCATTTGTTAAGGTCAATCTTGGTTGCTTGCAATAGTATTCGGCAGTCTTTCTCATACAAATCTTTAGGTTTCTTAATCAGGTATTTTCCCTAAATATTTCAATTTGTGCTTCGCTATTGGTTATTGTAAAGGGTACTACCTTTTTCATTGCCTCATCCATGTTCTTGTCTGATGTTTACTGAAGTCCAATAGAATTTTGTTTGTTGACCTTGTATCTTGCCACTTTGCCATATTCTTCTCTTACTTCCAACACTTCACTTGTGAAGTTAGAGAGATTTTTGATATATAAAATCATATCATCTGCCAATTATGATAGTTTTTGCCTCTTCCTTCTCCAGATGAATACTTTAGATATCTTTTCTTTGTCTTAGCTAGGCAAGAGACATACTTGTCTCCTTCCCTTTTCCCTGGAATTTTTTTCCATCTTTTCTGCATTGATAATCATGTTGGCTGCTGGTCTTTCATATATAGATTATATAATATTGAGGAGTTTTCCTCCCACCCCTATTGTCTTGAATGTCTTAAATAGAAATGAGTGTGGATGTTATCCTAAGCTTTTTCCACATCAATTGATATTATCATAAGGTTCTTTCCATTTTTCCTGTTAATGTGGCTGGTCTTTCATATGTTGAACCATCTCTTCATGCCTGGTATGAATCCCACTAGATTGCGGTGAATTATTGTTTTTATATGCTTTTGTATTTTATTGGCCAGTCTTTTGTTAAGGATTTTTGCATAGGTGTTCATTAGGGATATTGGTATGTGGTTTTCAATTCTTGTCAGATCTTTGCCCATTTTAGGTATCAGAGTTATACTAGCTTGACAGAGTTTGTGAGTTTTACATCTTTTTCTATGTTCTGGAATACTTTAGCTAGATGATTTTATGCTTTTCTCCTTTTTCTTATAGTTGGATAATTTAACTGACAAATGTCTTGGTGACTTCTTGGGATTCTTGGCTGGTGTTCTTTCGGTCTCCTGAATGGTTACCTGCTTTTCATTATTAAGATGGGAAATTTCCCTCTTAAGAATTCACTTGCTATTTTCAATGTTGATTTCTTTGTTCTGTCTTGTTCCAGTAATCCAATTATTTTAAGATTGTTCGTCTTCATATCATCAGATATGGCTCCTAGATTTTCTTCAGCTTCTCTGATTGTCCTATTTTAGTGCTTTTTCCATTTGTAGAGACCTGCTTAATTATCCTCTAGATCACTGCTGCGATTCTCTACCTCCTCAAGTCAATTGTCAAAGTCTGTTAATTTGCTACTGTATTTTGCTATTTCATTTCTTAGGTTTTGTATCTCCCTTTGGTGCACTGCCTTTATCTCCTCTATCATTTCATTTTTTTCTCTTTCTTTTCCCTAATATCTTGTATAACTCCAAGCAGTTTTCTGAAGATTTATTTCTGTGGTAGGGCTCATCGTTAGGTTCATGACTTTTTCTGGGATCAACTTCTATTTTTCCTGCTTCTTGTTGAGGCTTTGGTGCCTGATTGGTATTTATCTGTTGTTTTAGAGGAGCCTGGTGCCATCTTACTGAGTAGAAGAGCACTGGGTTCTCTGGGAGCTTTCATATGACTGCTTCTACAAAGTACCTACAAGTAGCTGCCCTGTAACAGTCAAGCTACTGTAGTATCTTCTTCTTGTTTCACTCATCCTAACCAACCAGTATTCAATTATTTGGAATGTGAGTTTGATAGTCCTTTCATGGGATGCTGGCTGAGTAGTTGTCGGTCCACAAGGATGGTGTTTCACTGGCTGATCTCTCAGGAAGATTTAGTGGTGTGTCTCACAGGGTTTCAAGTACCTTAGGTGATGTGAAGTGTTTTCCTCTGCAACTGGAATACCACGGAGAGCATGTGGGTGTATGGTCCTTGCTGAAGAGCACCACAGATGGCAGGCAGATTTACCTAGCCAGAGAGATCACCATGGAGCTTGGGTAGATATTCCAATAGCAGTGTGGAGTACCACAAATAGTGGGCAGGAGTTCCCTCATTCACTTGTAAGTCTATGGAGTGTAGGTGGGAGTTCTCCCAAGTAATTGGAGTATGGTGAGGTAGGGCATAATTACTTCAGCTTCATGTAATGCCAACAAGTGCTCAAGGAAGCTCCCTTAACTAGGCTGTCAGAGTTGCCCTAGGCCAATGGGAGTGGCCTGAAGTCCATTAGTGATTAGTGAAAGAAAAGAGAGGGAGTACAGAAGAAAAATAGAAAGTAGAAGACAAAGAGAAGAGCAAAAATAAAAAACAAACTGATACACACATAATACAAAGACAAAACAAAAGATAAACAATCAAAATATAAAATGACACAAAGGAAAAACTGAATCTGCTGAAACATGGTGGGAAAGAGACAAGAGAGAAGAAGAGAAAAAAGAATAAGTGAAAGAAGGGAAAAACAAAAAAAAACTGATTAGGAGATGTGAAAGGAAAAAGAGGGAGAGGAAAGAAAGAGAAAAGAAATAAAGACAGCCTATACTCTACTCACTCAGAGGTTTTTTTTCCCCCCCTTGGCCTGCTGAAATTGAATTAAATTTTTCTGAAACTGGAGGGGGATGTCTTTGTTATGCTGAAATCTCTGGGATCTGTAGCTTAACTTCAGGCATTCCTTAGCATGTGTTCCTTTTTAATGCTAATATATGCTAAAGGTGTTCTACCAGGTGTCTTAGAGTTAAAAAATAAGCCTGGAATTTGTAGGGTTGCTTTTTTTTTTGGGGGGGGGAGGGGCAGGGGAATTTGCAGTTTTTAAGGAGAAAATATTTTCTCTCTGTTTTTATATGGTGTGCCCTGATTTGGGGGCTGTCATGCTGACCTCCAGAGGAGTAGATCTAGCTTATCAGAGAGATTGTTTTTTTCTTGACCAACTGGAACTGAATTCACCCTCTGGACTATGACTACCCGTTATTTTTTGCCACACTGTGTTCTGACTAGGGAAAGTTGTTATGCCTTTTCAATTGCTCCAAATCTATGTCTATCGCAGGGAGCTCTGGTGTGAGGTCCTGTGACTAGCTTTCAGAAGTCCTCTTTATGTCTGGAATTATGTTCCCTTTAGGGCATCTGGCTGAGGAAATTCCTATTGGCTGCCAAACTAGGGCACTAGTAGCTGCTCAGCCAGAGCCCATGAGCCCAGCACACTGAGCCTAGAATAATTCAGTGTTCTCAGTTTGCTTTGTGAATGAATGTTTAAAAAAAGAGCAGGGTTCAGAACATTCCTAGTATGCAAGTCTCCTTCACCTTACCCAACTTTCTGGTCTCACAACAGGAGCTGTGGGTGGAAAAATCTAACTTGATGACATCTTCTCAAGGTATTTTCTTAATATACAATTGCTCTTTGGTAGAAATATCTTCTTATATACCTATGAATCTCCTTAGATTTCTTTCTCTAGTCAACTTGGACTAACATAAGGACCTTTTATATTTTACAGACCTTCTACTTTACCAGCGTCTGATCTCTCTTGAAAAGTACTTGGGGCAAAATTTCAGTACTCTTGTTTTTAAGGTATATTCTGAATATACATATTCCAAAACAGATCACATGGTTCTTTTGTAAATCCATGGAAACTTCAATATTTTCATCAGCATCACAATTCAAATGCATCAGCTCTTCAATGAAAGGATACTTACGGTTAATTTGTGATCTTTTTACTTCCTCAGTTTTGTCTTTAAGAAACTTAGTTTTATTACAAATAAGCCCAATTCACCTTTTGAAAAAAAATTTTTAAAAAATGTTGATTATGTTGATTACACTTCACAAAGTTATTTTAGCCTTCAAATTAACTCAACAAATATAGGAGCAGAATTCTTGGTGCTTCTTAGTTGTGTTGTTAGACTTCATTGTCTAATGATGCAAATGAGTGACATTGGTCCATATATAAGGAATAACTTTGTATCAAGAAGTAATTTTACACCAAGAAAACATCACAGTCTAGTCCAACTCAAGTCCATAGTCCAATGTTGCTACTTAAACTCACACAGCTGCAGACTAATGATGCAGAAAGATGAAGTGAGACCTCTGATTTCACAGGTGCAGAGTTGAGTGGATCCAAACTTGGTGGCAACCTGGCAGGATGATGACAGCACTCAGGGTCAGGTGATTGACCCAGGGGCTGTCCATGGAAGCAGATGTAGAGTCTGGAGGATGAAGGTGAAAGGTGTGTATGTGTGTGTGTGTGTGTGTGTGTGTGTGTGTGAGAGAGAGAGAGAGAGAGATCAGTGTTTCTTTTATAAAATGAGCATACATTCCTAAAGACATAATCAGGTGATGATCTGATAGAACATGTGGGATTCCATCCCTTCCAAAGTGCATGTTTGCATAAAATCCAACTACCACAAATGTCAATGAAAAAGTCGACTATTTGAATCCACCAATTACTCCAGAACTAAAGCATGGGGCAGTGAACCTTGGTCAAAATTATAATCTTGGAACTCCTTTAGGGTAGTTCTATTCTGTTCCTATAGATCACTATGAGTAAGAATCAACTTGTCAACAATGGCTTTTGATTTTGTTTAGGCATTGTATTAGAACTTATGGGTGTACAAGACTAATTCTTCACTTTCTGAAACCTTACATCTCAATAAGTTACAGTGGACAATATACAGTTAAACATATTCATTAACATGATTCTCCAGATTTGAGATAAGTTTTATGGAAATAAAAAAAGGTAAATATGACAATGAGTGATTGAATTCATTACGCTGGGATGTAAAATAAGGTTCCTTTGAGGAGGAGAACTTGAACACTGATTCCTGAGAATAGAGGAAAGAGAACATCTAGTGGAGAATATTTCTAGAGAGAGAGAGATCAATAATTGCAAAGGCTTTGAAGTGGAAGCAAGTTTGTTATTTTGAGGAAGAGAAAGAAGGGTCAATGTGCCTGAAGTTTTATAAGTGGAGAAGAGCATTTTTGAATCAAGATGGATCCAAAAGACACAAGACACAATTCATAACTGGTCATGTATTTGACATACATTAAGCATTGTAAGAAATAGAGTATTCTGCTGTCTTCATTAATTCACCCACTACCATTAGCTGGTGCCAATTCTTAGTCATTGTTTAAGACAGGATAGAAAGACCCCTATAGGTTTCTGATACTATACCACTTTATGGGAATAAAAAGTCTCATCTTTCTCCCATGGAGTGGTGATGGTTTTAAACTGCTTAGCAGCCCAAGGCTTGAACACTATGCTACCAAGTTTTCATTCTTTAATGCCATTTTTTATAATTTCTGACTTCTGTTGTTCACGTTCTGATTAATAGTCAATTGTCATTGGCTTCCTAATACTTATCTTCTGCTTTTGCCAAACATGTACATGCAGATTTCATATAATGGCTTATCTTGTTTTTGTTGCAAACAATTACATCAATTTATATATGGTGGCCCAGAGAGACAGTATATTATACTGATGGACAATGAAACTCTTCAGTCAGATCTTGAATTTGAATTCTATCTTTTCCAGAGGGTGGTTGTATGAACTTGGAACAATTCATTTCTCTAAGCCTTAGTTTTTTCTTTTCCTTTTTTTAATCGGCAGTGAAAACTTAAGCTTCCCAGTTTAAAGGATTGTGGTGAGAGAATTCTTTGAATGAATGTGTGTGGCACAGATGCTTACAGGGGGAAGGTGTTCAATGAAGGCTCACTCTAACTGACCAGTTGTTGATGGCTGTGTCCTCTTTCTTCAAAGTTATCTCTGGTTACTTTCTCATAGTTCATTATGACAAAAATCAGATACCATTTTATGTAATATGTCTTTCATAGATTTTTTTTGACAGTTAGGATCCCCAGATTTTTATGGCTTCTGGCTTATCCCTGTATATGGAAACTTCAATTATAGTACTTACTCCTCTATTCTGCTATTAGCTTCTTGATGGCAAAAATGTGCTCCATTAATCTATGCCCCCTAGTCATAGAACCCAATATTTTTCAAATAATATATTTCTAATATATTTTACAAATTCAACTGTAAACTCTCCTAGACAAGACATCATATCCTGACTAATGCTCTTTACCTTGAACATCTCAGTAGCTATATTGAGAGTATTGAGAGAGAGTATTTCTGACTGAGGCATGCAAAAAAAAGAGGAAAGAAATTCCCAACCCTCCCAAATAGTGGATGACTTTAATTTGCTGTTTGTAAATCAAGGTATGCACATAATTGCACTGTTTCCTGATTTGTACAGAATGAGTTGTTTGTGTTAACCCAGAGGAATATTCCTGATTACTCCAATACGTGGCTGCTTTTTCATTGAAGGAAGAAGCAAAGTCCTATAAGAGAAATATTGAAAGAATTCACACCAATTCCCAAAGAAAGTGAAAATTTGAGTTTTAAAAGTCAGCAAGAAAACAATTAAATGACATCAGCAGTTTAGCTTTTCTGAAATGAGAATTTTACCATCCACTCAAGTTTATCTGTTGTCTATATACAGCCAAAACAATCCCCACTCTAATGGGCAATGCAGTGTCTCCTGAAAGGAATATTTTAGTTCAAAGGACTCTTGAAAGAACTTTGGGCTCAATCTACTATCTGACTCTACATGGAGCTAGTGAATCAAAAAGATCTGATGCTGTCAAGTCAGTTCAATTCATATGAGCCCCGGTGTGTAGGAGAAGAATTACACACCATCAGGTCAGTAATGGATACAAGCTTATGAAAGTAGATAATCAGACATTATGTGTTAGGGTAGATTACAGAAACAAATCCATAGAAATTAAAATGTATATAAGATAGATTTTTATTTAAAGGGCAGTTATACATCATGGAAGCATTCCAAATAAGTCCAGTCCAGGTCCATAAGTCTGATATTAGCCCACATGCCTGATACCAATCTATAAAGTCCTCTTCAGACCCATGAAACACATGCTACGATACTGAATGCAGGACAATTACAGAACAGTGGGTGTAAAGCTTTTTGATCAAGTGCCATTGAAAGCATCTCAGAGCTTACAGGGGTCTACATGGCTCCCCCAGCTTTAGAGGTTTGTTTTCATCAGGGTAGATCCTTGTGGCTTCTACAGCTCCATGCACTAGCATAGTTCCATGTGTCTTGTCGGCTGCAGTGTCTCTCAGGAAGTGAACAGAGAGAAAGAACTGTCTTCCAGGAAGAAAGAGAAGAAAATACAAGCACTCCCAGAATTTTCAGCAGAAGGCCATGCCCACACAAAGGTCTCATTGGCTCTGACTAGACTAACAGTCCAGACTCCACCCCTTCACTCTTAATCCTCTTAAGTCTCAAATTGACACTAGGTTTTATACCGTGCTTTAACCATAAGATGCACCTGACCATAGGATATCACCAGTTTTTAAAGCAAGAATGTTCTGAACCAAATATTGCCCATATACTAAAATATTTATTAAAATAAAGCAAAATACAGTAATACTTAACAGTGTAAACTCAACAGTGGTATTAAGAGCAATAACCACTTTCATTGAAAAATGAAGTGGGCTTGCATTGTGCTGATCATGTGACCTGGCTGATATTGAGATTCCAGGAAGTGAATCATCCTCCAAACAAACACACAGAAATCCACAGAATGTAAACAGTATTAGACAGTAAATAGGCACATTGGATCATAAACAAGTGTCCTGGGATGCCACACCTTTGGACCATAAGGTTCAACCTCGTTTTCCCCCCACTAATGGGGGGAAAAAGTGCACCTATACGGTTACTACCATAAGTTCCTTTGATTAGTACCAGTGGATGTATTTGAACTACCAGTCTTTCAGTTAGCCTGTAGATAAGAGCAACCCTTTTGAACCACCCCAGAACTTTCCAAGGCAGTTGAAAATTCCAGAGAAATCAGCCCAATACTTAACACTCATGTCTTCAGAGATAGGTAATCTCAAAACTGCATAAGGTTCCTTTTCCAAATCTCTTTAATTTATGGTAGAGAGTCTTATTAATCATCCCCCTAGGGCATAATGATCTTCCATTAATATTTCATGTGATTGGTCCTTGCTACTAATTTTTTATAATGCTGTTGGAAGAGGAACATTAGACCAGGAATATAGAAAGACCAGGAATATTCCTATAAAGAGAAATATAGGCTAACTTCATATCACAGTACCTGAATTACTTTTAAAGAATCAATCCTATCATAACTGGATGCTATTTACAAAAATAACGGGGCTCGTCATAGAAATAATAATAATAATCTCTGAGAATATTTGTCACAGGTTTTCCAGAATAATTCATATCAATACAACCTATGGGACAATGATGTAGCAAGACCATGTTTGTTTGCCTACAACGAGTTCAAAAATCTTGGTACTATTCTCGTTTACTTCCTCAGAGAGCATACATTTCCTGACTTAAGTCCTTCGGTTATGAGTGTATCAGTGGTAGAGTCCAGCTCACCCATGAGAGTTTCCACTTCAGATCTCACTCATGCAGCCTTCGGAGCAGGCTGCGTTCCTTGAAGATGCAGGATTCAGTGGAGCAGGCTGTGTTCCTTGAATATTGAGTCCCAGCTTCCATGGCATCTGCTCTAGGTCCTCAGGATGCCCCCAGAAGCCCTGTCAGTGCAGCCCATTCAGTGAATACCACAAAAGACATCCCATTCTAGGGTTCCTGGAAGCATTTTCAGTCATTCTTTCCTCCAACTGAAGGTCAGTCCTTCGTCTTTTCCTACCAATAGGCATGAAACTGTGTTCCCAGATATGCTTGCTCCCATTCCTCTATCCTGACTTGTTTTTACCCCCAGTGTCCCTCACACCTCGTCGTAGATCTCCCTGGCAGCCATTCAGAGAAAAATATCCCCTTCCCATCCTTGACCGTTTGATCCCACCTGACATGAGGTGCCCTCTGACAAAGTGGCCTTCAAAGTACTTCCTAGAGTGGGTGATATATGCTTCATTGACACTGGTCAGACTCTATACCAAACTATCTTCCCCCTTCCTCCACATCCCTCACCCCCTCACCAGCTGGTAGACTAGTTGCCCTATAAATCTGAACTTGTGCCTATAGCAGTGAATTCACACAGTAGTTGTCCTTTTGTGATTAATTTCACTCAACATGTCTTTTATATCCCTCTATTTCTTGAGGTAGTTCATAGCTTCATCACTGCTTTTTAGGGATGATTGATGAGACTCCCTAACATAAATTAACAAGTGGGTTTTGAATGGGAGTTCAATACAGATAAAAACAAAAACATACAAACAAACAAAATGAAACATAGTCCAGAAATGGGTTTGGGGCTTATACTAAATCCTAGCTCTAACTTGTCTCCAAAAATAAATTGTTCTTACATCATGGCCCTTCTCAATACTCACCCTCAGGAAAGGAACACAGAAGCTAAGGGTGCTAGAGCAAAATGTGGTGAAGAAATTAAGTCATGACTGGCAACCAGAGAAAGTAGCATCAAGGTTCTTAAAGGATTTTCTCCAAACACGCATCCATCTAAGTGAGATGTCAACTATGTCCACATGGAAGAAGCACACCGTTATCATTCAATGAAGGATTGTAAGTAGTATAATCTGAAGTCGAAGGAGGAATCGGCATCAACGCCTCAATTGTGAGAATTCATTTACAGGAGGCTATGGATGACAGTGTGAGCCCGAGATTCTGAGAACTACGCACTATTGAGGATGAGAGGAGAGTCGTTACTGAGAACAGTTCCCTGAGGAGGTGAGTATAGAAGATGAAAGGGATAAATCTGACTTAGACCAGAGTTGTTATGTCATTGGCAGTCACGCTCTGAAAGTGGCAGCATATGTTTCTCTGTTTTGTTGGCATATGAAATCCAGGATTGATGAACCTATAGGGACACCGAGTAGAATAAGTGTTGGGGGTCCACTTGTGATGGTGGTTTGATGGGGGTTAAAGGGAGATGATGTTGAGGAGTCCAGGAAGAAAAAGAATGCCTGGAAACTGATTGTGGTAACAATTGTACAATGTGTCTCAATGTGATTGCTATGAAATAATTTTGTATATGTGTCAGCTCCCAATCAAAAGTACATTTAAAATAAGCTGCATCAGGGTTTTAGAATAATGGAAAGTGGCTAGTCATAAGAATCCTAAAGAAGGAGGTACAATTCTCTTATAGAAAACTGAACCCCAACTCTGAAAAAACTTTCTACTCCCCACAGCCATTCATTCCTAAAGATAACCCATTAGACAGCCTTCATGAGGTTGCTATACTTTTTTATCTTCCCCTGCCAAACGATAAATGCAAAAATATATTCTTCTTTCTTCTCACCTATGTCATGAAGCCAATTCCACACCAATTGAACTGAGGTAATAAAATTCACTCCATAAATTGATTCTATCAGTAAAAAGTCCATTTACATAAAATGATTGATACTAACCCAGGACAAAGAAACCATTTTTTTTAAAAATCCCCAGCAAATAAACCCATCTGAACTGTTAATGTCAAGTTTTAGAAGGAAAAAACAAATTTACAAAAAAAAAAAAAAAGAAGAAGACGATACAAAGGGAATCCAGAAGCAAATTCAGAGTGATTTGCCAGAAAAACTCTGCTTGACCGTCTGTTATATACCTAAAGCCCAGTTACAAACAATACGATAAATCCACCTGTTGTAAAACCCTCCCTACCCTAACCTTTTCTCATGTTCCTTAAGCAATCCTCAGTAAACCAGCTGAAGAGATTATCTCACTATTTTAGAGATATATGAAATCTTCTAAGGTATACTGTCAGGGTTTTATTTACTTATTCACTTATCTTTAATTCATAAGCAAGATGCCAACTGTCCATCAATTCAAAAGGAAAATCCATTTAGAATAAAATGCACTAACTCTTCCAAACTTTCCTGTTGATGAACTGGATCCATTAGTGTGGATCCAGGTTACACTTACAATTTCCCATTTACATCTACTCTAAACCTGTCTAAACTCTAAAATCAGTAAACTTGTTGAATTACAGTTTTTCACATGCAAATAGCATTTTCAGAGTTTTCCCCACATTTTTGCATATCCTCTGCCTCTTATATAAAGCTCTTCCTTGCCTGCTTGACACATATCTAGTTCTGATCTCTTACTTGCTTAAAATCTAATTAATCATACCCTTTAATCATATTGTGTGCTGCAGTTTTTTCTTATATCATTCCTAACTAATCTGTCAACTTCTTGAGGAAAAGTAACCATAGCTCATATCTGCCATAAAATATTGCATAGTGAAAACATAAATACTGATGATAAGTAGGCAAACTGATGGTGCATACGTACCACTACCAGACACCTTGATAGAGACTACAAAAGTCTTAAACTGAAGGTGGAAGAATCTAAAATGATCAAATGTATTGGTTTGATAGAGGTTGGTGGAACCCTTGAAACAATCACTCATAGACATGCTTCAAATTTGGAACTGAACCAAAAGTTAAAGTCAAAGAGTACTCAGGCCTCTAGAGTGACCAGTAAGACATGTGTGGTACACATTCTTCAGAACAATGAACTGTGTGAGAACAAAGAGGCAAAGATTTCTCAGAAACAAGGTTCAGAAAGGCAGCAAGTACAAGAAACAAGTGAACACAGAGAACCAAGGAAGAAAGTGGCTAGACTGCGCTTTCTTTGAGGGAGTTTCAATTAATGTCATGATAAAAATGCTTATACATTGTTGAATGAAAAATTAATTTGCTCGGTAAACTTTCATTAAAACCACAAGTAATTGGGGGTAAGAGGGGAGAGTTGTAATTGGCTAAATGGTAAGCTCTGATTCACGGTGACATTATATATAACAGACAATACACTTACTAGTTCTGCATCATTCCTATGATCACTGGCATGACTGTGCCCATTATCAAAGCTATTGTACCATGGTTTCTCTAATCTTTGCTAGTCTCTCCTCCCTCAAATATAATTTCACCCTCTAGAAATGGAGCTCTCTTTTTTTTCCTGGAAATACATACTTACTTATTTAATATAATTTACATACTATACAATTCAACAGTTTAAATATAATGAAAAGATTTGTGCAGTCATCACCAGAATCGATTTAAGAACATTTTCCTAATTTTCATACCCTTATTATTAGCTTCTCATTATCGTCTTCTCCATCCCACCCTTGTCATACCTTTAAGGAACTCTTAATGTAATTATTTTCTCTATACAGTTAGCTCCCCTGGATTTTATATAAAGAAAATCATACAGAATAAAACCTACAATGAGCTCCCAATAAAACGATTAAAAAAACAACAACCAACAATGACAACAAAATAAAACAAAGCAAAGCTGCAATCCAAGAGAAAGCAGAAGATAATAGAAACCAGAACATGTTGAACATGGGTCAAAAAGAATAACAATTGATAATATCCTAGGTTTAACCTTACTACATCTGCAGGAATCCACTTTTCAGTGCACTCTGTGTGAGGACAGGACCTTCCCAACCCTGGTTTATTGTCTGAGGTTATTCACTGAATCTGTGTGGAGACTCTGCTATAGATTTGGGGCCTTGATTGTGACCCAAAGCTCTATGCAAATCAGGTTCTTACAAGTTAGCGTCTAGTACAATTCTCTCCTCTAATTTTGTATTTTATCATAGTAATTGATCCCTCTTGGTTATATGTTAAAAACAAGCTAGTAGGACAATATTCTATTGTGATACAGAAGATTTTTAATTGTTAGCTTTAAAAAGTGCAATGTTGGGTCTTTCTTCCTTGTCTGTGTTATTCTGGAAAGTTATTCATCATAGGTGGCCCTGCTGATATCTGAAATATCAGAAACATAACTTCTAGCATCATCATCAAGCAATAGGTCAGCCAAACAGTATGACAAACTGAGAAATGAGAGATAATGCACATTTTTACTCACAAATATTTCTCCTTTGATCTTACTTTTTTTGTGACTTCCTCTTCTGCCTCATTCCATAACAAGTCTGGTCAGTTCACTGGGTGTGAAGTTTCTAAGTCTTGGCTACTCTACAGACTTACCTAGAATAAATCTACTCACATCAAGAAAAGCAGAATTGAATTGCATTAGTTGTCCGACTAGAGGAACAAATTGCATAGACATGCATATGGATTTAAGGAAAGGGTTTATATACAAAAGGAATGCAACACTGAGAAAGCATCCCAACCCAGTCCATATCAAAGTCATAAGTCCAATATTAGTCCAAATGCCCAATACCAGTCTAAAATGTCTCCTTCCGACTCATGAAGTCACAAGTCAGTGGGTGCAGAATCCCAGGCATTGGCAGGAGTCTCCCCATGGCTCCTCACTTCCAAGGCTCAGGGTTCATCAACAGCATCCAATGGTGGCAGAAGCAACTTATCGCTGGGAGGGCTCTCCACATGGGCTCTCCAGCTTCAGAAATCTGGTTCCATCAGGGCAAAGTCCTGTGGCTTCTCTTTTGTCTCCCCAGACATGGCTATCTTGTCTTGTCCATGATTCATCATCTGAGACTAACTCCCAACAACTGGGAGATAGCTTCTCATCTCCACGAGGGAAATATTATGAGATTTTCCAGAAGGTACTCAAGAGAAAGCCATACCCACATGGAGGCCTCATTGGCTACTCCATGGCTATCTCCAGATTAACAGGCTAGACTCCACCCCTACATCTCAATCATGAAATTAACATAAGCACATGACTGCCACACCAGCATTCTAAAAATCGAGGGAGTTTATAGGTATTTGATTTCTGATTTTGGCTTCACTGTAGCACTTGGATGACTTGGAAATTCTTGTCCCTATTCTTGCATAGCAATTACCCACAAGAAATGGGGAGCAGTTGCCTCGTTATCTGGAGCATGTTCTCTAAATCTGATAGTCCTAAAAGCTCAGCCAGACTCACTTATTCATTGACCTGCTTTATTCCTATACATATGATGCTTATCAATATCTGCCTTATAGAAAATTTAGATTATTATACCCAGCATATATCATCTTTAAAATCAGCGTTAGCTGCAGGTCTTCGAATCAGTGTGAAATTAAGACTTACACATGGCCAAATCATCAAAAGTGGAACTGATCCGAATTTATAAAATGGGAGTATACTGAAATAAGTGAATTGGACAAATTACTGACAAATATTCTAAATTGGAGACCTAGGAAAGGTATAGGAAGTTGTCCCAGACGCCTGATATTGAAGACTGGGTCATTGCCATGCATTCAAATCAACAAAATCAGGGGCCATTTTCAGCCAACTGTTGTTAGAAACAACAGTGGATTGGTTGCTGTCCCTTGTTTTCTAAGAGCGGCATTAAGTTTCTGACACATAATTTTTCTTATTCCAGCTATTCTTGTTGTTAGTTGGCAGTGAATTGATTTTTATCATGGTTATTAGGTATCATGTGATAGATTTTGACTCCTAGTGACCCTATTTATAATAGAAGAAATCACAACCTAGCCCTCAAAAATAATTACAACCAATGCTATGCTTGAGCCTAGTGTTATAGGCCCTATATTAATTCTTCTCCTTGAGGGCTTTCTCTCTCATACTGGTTTGCTATGTCACCAAACATAACATCCTTGTCCAGTGACTGGTTCTTCCTGATGATCTGTTCAAAGTATGCATGACTCTGTTTGAAGTATGTGAGACAAAGTTCCACCATTCTCATATCTAAAGACATTTCTGGCTATACTTCCTCCAAGACAGATTTGTTTTTTCTTCCAGTCTGTACCATCCTGACAATGTTTCCTATGCTCGAGCCCATTGTGGAAGCTACTGTGTCAATCCATTTCCCTGAAGGTCTTCTTTTCTTAGCTTAAATAAGTGTATGCTATTTATTAAGACTCGCTAGTGATTGGAAAATTTCTTTAAAAATAATGAAAAGAAATTTCATTAAGTGTTTTCAGATTCCCTAGATTGATCACATCATCAGCTTTTTTCTTCTGTCTGTCTGTCTGCCTATACATGGAGAAGGGGACTTTATTTGAGATGCTGATTGATTTCATGATTGAGATGTAGGGGTGGAGCCTAGCCTGTAAGGAGATAACCATTGAGTAGCCACTGAGAACAATTCCTCCCCAACACCATGAATTAAAGGCATCAACTTTTCTTTGATTCCTTTATTATCCAGTCTTCTCATGCATTTGAAAAGTAATTGAAAATACTATAATGGGCCATATACTTCATAGTCCTCAAACTATGTCTTTGCTTTTTAATGCTTTATAAGTCATTATGATTTCCTCATTTGATTTCTTCACTGCTATTTCCATGGTCATTGATGTGAATTCAAGTAAAGTGAAGTCACTGAAACACTAGGGATTTTCTACATTTATCATTATGTTGTCTATTGGTTTAATTGTGAGGATTGTTCTTTTCTTTTTGTTAATGTGAAATCCATACTGAAGGCTTTCATGTTTATCAAAAGCTTCAAGTCATCTTAACCTTAAGTAAGAAAAGTTCTGTCATCTGCATAATTCCAGTTGTTCAATAATCTTCCTCCAGAGCTGATGGCACATTCTTCTTTTTATATTATGGTTTCACAAATTATTTGTTCAACGCTCATTAAGTAATTATGGAGCAAGGGTCCAACCGTGACACACCTTTCCTGTTTTTGAATTATTCAGTATCCACTTGTTTTGTTCAACTCTTTGCCTACATACAGGCTCTGCATGCTCACAATGGAGTGTTCTGGAGTTCTCATTCCTCTCTATGTTGTCCATCGTTTGCTTTGATCAGATATACAAATGTATTTACCTACTTGATAAAACACAAGGAAACACATTCCTATTATTCTCTACTTCCACCATCTGATATCAACAATGATATCATTTTTTCCATGTTCCCTAATGAATTTTGTTTGCATTTTTTCCAGGACCCTGTCAATGTACTATTGTCAATATATCTTAATTATCTTCAGCATAATTTCATTTGCATATGATAATAATATTGTTTGATCTCTTCCACATTCCACTGAATCTCCTTTCTTTGAAATTGACCCAGATTTGAAATTCCTTCAGTTTATTAAGCCAGGAAACTATCTTTCAAATGTCTGGGCAGAGTCTGTGTGCTTCAGGGTACATTGGAACAATTATGGGGGGGGAGGAAAAATAGGTAAGTATACTTTGTCCTATGTTATATTCTTTAGTGTAAAAGTTTTAACTTCCAGTGGAGCTTTGAGTAAATTCTTTTTGAAAAGGAGGCAGTGGAATTAGGATCATGGTCGGGGGGGAGGAAGCCTTTAAGAAACTAGAGGAAAGTTGTATCCTTCATTGTTACTTCACAGCACCCTGACTGGGGTGCACATTTCCTCCAGCAACCCTTCCATAAAGGGATGTCCAACTGCTCATAAATGGATGTTGTGTCCCCACTCTGCACTCACCCTCATTCACAATGATATTATTCTTGTTCCTTGGCACTTGATACGTGTTCCTTTCCACCCTTCATGATCACACAGGCTGGTGTGTTTCTTTAATGTGGCCTTTGCTGCCTCTGCACTAGATTGCTGCTCATTTACCTTCCAGGCCTTAAGACCCCAGATTCTTTATCTTTTCGTAGCCAGGCACCATCAGCTTTCTATGCCATGTTTGCTTATGCACCCGTTTGTCTTCAGTGGTCATATTGGAAGGGTGGACACACAGTGATATGATTTTTGTTTCTTGATGCCTAATACTAATTCGTTCCATACCTCATGGTCACACAAGCTGATGTGCTTCTTGCATAGTGGGCTTTAGTGCTCCTGACTAGATGGCGGCTTATTAACCTTCATTCCTTTAAGACACCAGACACTCCAGCTAGACTGGAAGAGGTATACTGGTATAGATGGAAACTGGAAACACAGGGAATCCAGGACAGATGAACCCCTCAGGACCAGTAGTAAGAGTGGAGATACCAGAAAGGTGGGGGGAAAGTGGGGTAGGAAAGGGGAGCGATTACAAGGATCTACATATAACCTCCTATCTGGAGGATGGACGGTGGAGGAGTGGGTGAAGGGAGATGTCAGGCAGTATAAGATATGACAAAATAATAATAACATAAATTATCCAGGGCTTATGAGGGAGAGAAAAGATGAAGAACTGATACAAGGGCTCAAGTAGAAAGCAAGTGTTTGTAGAATGATGATGGCAGCAGGTGTGCGAAGGTGCTTGACACAATATATGTTTGTACTGATGGTGATAAGCATATAAGCCCCCCAATAAAATGATTTGCTAAAATACAAATAAAAATAAATGTCAGGGAAGTGAACAGTTCTGAGAATTTTTTTTTAAAAAAATTAAAGAAAGAGAAGGGGGCAGTAGGCCAAATAAGTTTGGAAATCTGTGGTTTCCAAATGGTGCTTGTAGTATTTGTTTGTTGAAATATTTCATTCAGTTTTCTGTCAATTCTTGGAGCACTATTTTACACCAATGTTTTTAGTTTAGTCTGAATTTCTTCCTTTTTACCTCAGTAGTTCTTGATTAAATGCTATGTCCTGGATTAATTGAACATCAACCAATTATTTTTGGCATAGTGAATTTATTTGTTCCCTCCATCTTCTTCAATGCTACATACATCATCTAGTATTTGCTCATAGAATCATTCAATGTTGGAACCAGAGATTTGAATTTTTCTTCAGTTCTTTCAGCTCAAGAAATTCTGAGTGTGTTCTGATTGTTTTGCTTTCTCACTCTGGACTTTTTTGCTCCTTTTATTACAACATTTCAATTTTTCTTCACAAGCCAACTTTTGACATCTGCCCACCTATGTATCATATTTTTTCTATTTCAGTTACTCTAATTAATAACATGTATCACTATGATACAGGACATGGGGCATAGAATTCTAGGATATTGAAGCCTGGATATTTGAGGGGCATAACATACTCCAAGGGCCATAACAAAGGGATGTGATATGGAAAACTCACTAGGTGAATTGGGTTCTATCTCAAACACATCTATAACCTGAGAACTTATGGATAAAATACAGAGAGTGTAAAGAAACAGAGGACAACTATACCAAGAGTGTTAAATTGTCACCAATGGATTAAGAATTATTTGCTAGTTCAATGCACTACTTTATTTATTAATATATGGATCATTACAGCAGCCCTGTGTCTGACATTGTTAATAAATACTATTGTAAATTTGCTTGAAAACTATATTCCATTGCTTGTGTAATAGTGCACAATTAAGTAAGGAATTCATCTGTTCAAGGCAATAAACCATGGATTGCAAATATTAGCTAGTTTATACTTGTTTAACTTCCAAAGTGTTTCTCAAAAGTGTTTTAAATACATCAGATGGCATAAATCAAGGACACTATAAAGACATGGATCATATGTTTCAGGAAGATGATCGATAAGATTCTCTACCACAAAATGATCAAGATGTCTCTAATGTGAATAAGAGCCATATAGATAGCAAACATGGATTTAGGAATCAATTTTCTTGCTTTCCTTAATACTAGCTCCAATCCAAGAACAGCTAGTTCTTATGATATAGCCCTGCTCCATACCCATGCTCATGAAGGAAACATGGTAGATATAGGTGCTATAACAAAATGTGACAAATAAATTAGATAGGACCTAGATATCAGAAAGAGTAAATCAGGGGTCTTAAATAATTGTTTTCAAACAAACAATCATCTAAGAGAGACATCAACTGAGCTAACATGGAAGAAGTACACAAATAACTGGATTGTAATATCCAAATATCCAAATACCCAAAGATTGTAATATTCAAGAATTGTAAATGATATAATCCAAATATCAAGGAAAGAATGATCTCAGACATTAAAGGGTGCATAGGTCTAGGGATGACAGTGGAACTCAAAAAGAATTCACAGGATCTGCACATGGACTATGCCTTCAGTGGTTCTTCTGTGACCATAAGTGAGGGATGAAGAGATTCTACTTATCCAACATAGAGTACTAGAGAGATTATTATAGCAGATTAAACTTATAAATCTGACATAAATGGTCAAAATCTGGTCATTTTATCTCCTTTTTGGTAAACTTTAAACTTGATCTGCTTGTTAATATGTTCTGTTTTCGTTTGGTTTGTTTGCAAGTCAGAGTTTATCTCGGTTGTATTTTGTTATTCTCAGTAGACTTCACTCTCTGTTATGTATACTTCTATCCTTTGCACTCTATGAAACTAAAGTTGGGTGAGTCAGTAGAGATGATAACAAGGACAGGGTTCCTCGGGGGTATGGCAGGGGAGGGGTGGTAATGAGGATCCAATGTCAAGGAGTACAAGAAGAAAGAAAGTATTTTGATAATGATAATTATTGTGGTATTGATTGTGCAACACTGCTTGATATGACTGAATTATTGAGTAGTATGAGATCTAGATTATGTCCATAGAAAAGAGTTTGAAAAAAGAAAACAATTTTCAGAATCTCTTCTGACATTACCTCTAGTCTTTTCTTTCTTGCTTGGCTTTGCATGTTGACTGAACAGGTATGAGGAGAGGATACAATCCTAACAGAGAACATGTATTATGAGAGAATATAATCCTAGCATACACTTTTCCTGAATTTAAACCATGCACAACTCGTTCTGTTTGCACAACTGCCTCTTGATCCATGTACAAGTTCCAAAGGATTAATATTCCAGAATATTTAGAGATAGGAATATTTGAGAATTCCTCTTTATCTCAAGGCTAGTCAAAATTTATTTTGGTCAACAGGTATTTGGTCAAATGCCTTTCCAAAGTTAATGAAACACAGATAAACATATTTTTGGTATTTTCTGCTTTGAGTCAAGAACCATTTGATATAACAATGATGTCAATTGTCCTCTTTTTGAATTGTGCCTGAATTTCTGGCTTTTCCATAAATGTAGCTTATTTCACTCCTGTAGCATCTAGTAAGATACTGCTTATATTGTTGAAAATTGATTGCTGTAATGAATAAGTTGCTATTTTTGCAAACTTCTATTTCAGTGTTGTTTCTATCACAAAGGATTTATTTGCTAACTTCATATCCTATATATTTTTCCAACTTTCATATACCCAAACCAATAACAATCAATTGCATATTTGACCAAATATAGATGGAAATAATTGGTAAAATTTATATATATATACATATATTTATTTATCTTGGGCACTAATGGTTATTGTAAATAAATTTGAGTAATTGTCATATGAAATGATTACCATATAGGTGCATACAGTCTATACTAGTGCTTTATGTATTATTATTCAGGATCGATCTGAAATTCTTTTGATGATGAGTTTAATGCCATCCCTGTTTGATATATTGCTACCACCATAGTAAACCAAACTGTCCAATTCAAAATGGTCAATAATATGTTATTTTAGCTCAATAATGCCTAGAACATTGAACTTTTATGTTTCATTTAATCTTTGATGATTTCCAATTTTTCTAGATTCATATTTTTTACCTTGCCTACTATAAATATTAATGAATGTTTGCAGTTGCTTTTTTTGAGTTTGTGTCATGTCACAGCAGCAAATGAAGGTCCTGAAAACTTGATTCCAATTATATCATTGAAGATGAAACTACTTTGGAGAAACAGTCCTTCCTTCCATTAAATTTTGGTGTTTCTTCTAATCTGATGCATTCATCTTCCTGCATTCTTTCAAATAGTATTTCACTACTGTTCATAAGGTTTTCACTGCCCAGTTTGCTTGACAGACACCTGAAAGAGTCACTGAAAACCTCTCCTAATTGGTGGCCCTGATAGAATTTGAAATGTCTGTGGCATTGCTTCCACCACAGCAAACAATTTGACAGATCATTCTCATGTGGCCCCATTTACAAAATTGAATCTATTCCTGTGTTACTTATGAGCCATGTCTGAATTGAGAATAAAAAAGTCCTAATTTATCTATTTTGTATGAAGTAACATCCATTTTTTCATACTCTGATGATATGTTCTCTTTTTCCCCTGTCTCAGTTGTTATTTTTACTAGAGTTACCCAAAAACAAAGCTTCTGAATTTTTATTGCTGAATAATACCACTCACTGACAGAGGAAAACTGCTCTACAAGGTTTTTCAGGCTATGCTTTTTAATGGGAGTTGATCCTCAAATGTGACTGAGTGAATCTGAATCCCAACCTTTCAGTTCATAGCAGAATCTTTAACCATAATATGAACTGGGTTTCTTATCCACCCCTCTCCTGTCCCTAAATGCATTTCAATCCAGAGGCATTACCAAAATCTACCCCTATTTTCCATTTCTACTACTCTAATTTTTGGCCTTTGATACTCCTTACCTGACCATCAAACTTCATGTCCCTTCTCTCCAAACCCACTCTTCATGGGCCACCAAGAAGCTCATCTTTGAATATGGCACTCTGAAGAATTCAAAATTCTTTCCATTGCCAACAAAACTAAAACTGATCTCCTGGACAGCCACCATATGTCCCAGTTCATCTTAACGTAATGACAGTTCTGTATCGTGCAGGGGAAGTAATTGGTCATATGCACAGTTAGTTTGCATCATTGTTACCTGTAAATCTGGAAGTGCTAGTCCATACAGAGGTCATAGCAAAACAATGGTTTTGCTAATTACTTCTGAAGAGCCAGAGATTAAAACTGCTAACAACCATGATTCTCTGCTGACAAAAATGGCATTGCCATGAGTCAGCATGAACTCAAGGGAACTGGATTTTCCAAAGACACCTCACTCCTTGAAAAATTAGTCTGTGTTCTTCAAATTTCTTGAGGCTGAGTATGAAGGAATGCTAAACTTCCCATGAAATTCGATCAATTTGCCATCCCCACTAGGTAAATGAAACTCTTTAAAGTACAGCTGCCATCAAGTCAATTCTGACTCAGAGAGAAACTGCAGGACAAAATAGATTTATTTCCTAGTGTCTTTTAGGCTGTAAACCTTTAAGGGAGAAGACAGCCTCATTTTTCTCCATGGGAGGAGCTAGTAGGCTCAAACTGCTCACCTTGCAGGTAGCAACCAAACACATTACTCACTATTCCACCAGAAATCCTAGCAAAAAAAATAGCTCAATGACAGTACTCTCTTTCTGCCTGGTGGAATCCCAACCATGATAATTCATGATGAAAAAATCAACTTTGAAATAAAAGAGTCTTCCCAACACCATTTGACTCATCTCAAGCAGGTATTTATTTTGCCTTTTGTGAACTTGGATTATTCATTTCCCTGATTCTCGTGTCCCTGGGAGACCTTCTGGGGAGAGTAAGAAAACTATACTTGAATTTTATCCCCAGAAAAATAGAATACAAGCTAATGCTCCTTCTAGAAATTATACTAGTTATATCCTGATTTATGTGTGTTTTGCTTGGTGTCTTAATAAGCTTCGATTTCCAGTGGCCAAATTGTTAAGCACGTGGAAAGTTCTTACAACTGGCTGAGGAAAATGTTGTTTTCAGAACTCCCTTCCCTTGCTCAGCTTTCTATTTCTGTTAATGGGCTTAAAACTAATTAGAGTAAATTAATTCCTCAGAATAACAACAATTGCCAGGCAATCGCACAGTAACACTTTATTCTTAGAGACGAGAACTTCCTGGGGGTTGGGAAGCAATTACAGCTTCTAATGATCTATGGAAGTAAAGCAGACTGAATCTGTATCAATTATGTTTTACTTATTTGTCTCAGAAACTTTTAATGAATCTAAGGGGGAAAAATGATGCTTTTCAATAAATGTGATTACCCTTGCTGGACTCTGCTTCTCCAGTGGTCACAACTTTCTCATTATATTGGCCTTCTAGCATTGAGGACCTTTGAGGAAGCACAAAAATAAAGTATTACTTATGAATACCTTTATTTCATAAGCACAGTTGAAAAATATATGATTCTCACCAGCATAAGAAAATTCTAGAGAAGTGTCTGGCTCACCTACTCAAAAAGGTTGAAGGTAATGTTAGCCGACTTAACCTTGGAATCTCCTCCCTTGAGTTCTTTGACCCAGTTCAAATAATGCACTGGTGAGGGGTGTCCTTTTAAGTATAAAATCTCTTATTGGACTAATAACATTAGCATCTACCATCAATAGTTCTATCCTGTGTGTGTTCTCCTGGCTAAATTAATTGTCATGCAAAATATCATCTTCAATATTTTTGGGGAGGCATCACTGCCCTCTGGTGGTGGGAGTAGAAGGCCCAGCCTTGCTGCTGGAATTGAACCTCCAACCCAGTGGGCCGCAGTCCCGCGCACAACCACTTTGCCACCAGGGCTCAGCACCTCATCTTCAATATTTTCCTTGAATCTACTCCTTTCTTTCTGTCTGCCTTGTAAATGCTTATTACCAGCTCATATCATATCTTACCATCATCTAACAACACCTAATACTCAGTACCATTCACCTTATGCCAAAATCACATTTCAATCTCAATCTTCTTCACATACACTCCATACTATCTTTCTGACATATTGAATTGTTTTCTCAGCATATGCTTAATCATCATCATCTTCTTCATCATCATCTTTGTCTTTATCACTTTAATTACAGTATCAATTATATCCTGATTGTAAGGAACTGAAATGAAATCTGGCCATTTGAAGTGGGAAAGAAAAAACAAAATATCCTTAATAGATATTGGGAAGCTTCCCTAACACCAACTAAATCACAAGACCAAAATATGAAGTGAGATATCCCAAAGGTATGACTCCAATCTCTTCCTAAAGATGAGTGGAGACAGCAAGCAGTCTCCCTGCAAAGTGAACACTGAAATTTATACCATTAATATCTCCGAGGTAGGGCTTGGGATGTTACTGCTAAAATTATCACAGTCCCAACTAATTCAAAGTTAATCAGATATAGTCATCATATTAATACCACTTTCTGCAAAGATAAGTGTGAAGAGTTAATATATCATTGCATAATATGTTCTGGACTAAAAGTTTGTGTCAGATGCATTTAGTTGGTGAAATTCCAGCCAGATTCACAAGCCCTACTTAAGTAAAGTTTGAAATGGGTCCTCCTCACTCATTCCAAATAAAAGGAATTTAGATATCTAGTGACCAAAAATTATAACTAATATCCACTTACATGCTGGGCTATTAACTACAAGGTCAGCAGTTAAAAACCAGCAGTCACTTCAGGGGACAAAGATGAGACTTTCTACTCCCACAAATATTTGCAGTCTTGGAAATCCACAGGGGCAGTTCTACTTTGTAGTATATGGGTATTATGAATTGGAATAGAATCAAATGCAGTGAGATATGTCCAAAGAGGAACCGTGCTGGTGCAGTGGTTAAAAGACTTGGCTACAAATCAAAATATATCATCCTGTTTCATCCAGAGACGCTCTGTTTAAAGCCAGCTACTGTCTTCTCATTCCTTATACTGTTCCAATAAAGATTACTCAGTCCAGTTAAGGCTAGACTGGATTTCTGAACAACTGTTCTTCCATATCATACACTAACCTACTTAGTATCTAAATATAAAGTCTGGCTTAGTCTCAATTTATGGCAACATTTTCTCCAGCACTAAATCTTTACTCCTCTCCTCCTGAAGTTATCTATCTGTCTACTACATACAATTAACTATTCTACATTTTTTGATGTAGAAATACATACAACTCTAGATATCTTTATCACATTTGCCATTACACATTTTTCTGTGAATATTTGGTGATGCCTGTCCCCCATCACTAAATTCTAGATGCCATGAGAGCTAAGAGTAAAGTAGCTTAATCATAATTATTATGTCTGGGCTTAGCACTACCAGCTGATCAATAAATGTATGGCAGAAAAGGAAACGATCCATTCTTATACTTTCTCTAGAGACTCAGATCATAGAATAATAGTCTTTTGAAACATGTTTAAGCAATCTTAGTTGGAGATGTGGAGGAGAGGTATTGATCATATTAGATATTATAACACATGCTCAGCATTTTCCCTCTCCCTATCCATTTCTAGTGCAAATTTTTCCCTATTTGAACCACATGGAAAATTCTGCATAATTTTTCACAGTCAGCATCCTTATTGATTTATCGCATGAATGCTGCATGATAAAATCATATTATAAATATTCTAGCTATAATATGAGTGAATAAGGAATGCTTCCTCCATTCAAGATATTCCTAGACTGGTGGGACTCCTATACAACCACATAACTAGACAAATAGCCCACTACAAAAAGGAAGGAAAAGACCAAAGTGGTTGTCAGATGACTCCGAAAGTTGATCCTCAATGTAGACTAGATAAAGCTTCTGGAAGAAACTGGATCAAGATGCAGTTGTGTGAACTGAAGAAGAGAATACTGAATGGTTTAAAATCAAGAAAGGTTTGTGTCAGAGTCTTCCATAAAACTTCAATCTGTATGCTAAGCAAATGTTTCAACAAACTGATGCAGTGCTGGAAGCACTGTTTTAGGCCAACTAATTTTGAGGACCATTTCCTTTCTAACAGACTGGAAGAGGTGCATATTTGTGCCCATTCTCAAAAATACTGACACAATGGAATATAAAAATTATTCAACTATATCCCACTATATCACAGAACATGCCTGTCTGTAGATTGTATGCCACTGGTATTTCAAAATGCCAGTAGCATCACCAAAAGTGAACAGGTATTAGCAGACTTCCAGAATAAGTCTTACAGACTAAGAAAGGACAAATAGAAAGATAGGTTCCCCACTTCAAAGGAGGTGGTTCTGAAAATTGTATGCAAGATTTTGAACACTTTCAGTTGTTGATGGTCTCAAGAACAGAAATACAACATTGGTGGAGACACTGCCAGACAATGATCCCCTTGTCCATGGTGACTTAAATTGTGACTGAGCAGGAGCCGATTTCTCTGCGTGGAGTTCACTGTGGTAACATGAGCCAAGAAAAGTCTGTAGGATTGAGATCCTCTGGACCTTCATTTATACATGGGGCCCAGTTTAAGGTAAGAAGAATCAGTTACAAAAATCTGCTAATGATCTGAAATTGGAATGTACAATATATGGATCTAGGAAAATTGAAAGTGGTCAAAAATTAAATGGGACACATGAAAATTGATATCCTTGGTATTAATGAGCTGAAATGGACTGGAATTGGCCATTTTGAATCAGAAAATCATATAATTTACTATGCCTGGAATAACACATTTAAGAGGAATGGCATAACCTTTTCATCTTTAGACAGGACAGTGCTAAATCCATCACAAAATACAAAAATCCTGGGATAGATTTATATCAATCTACCTTCAAGGCGATCCAATCAAGATAATTATTCTTCATATTTATGCAACTACAAAAGTTAATGAAGAGATTGAAAAATTCTACCAACTCTTTCAGTCTGAAATTGACCAAAGATGCAATCAAAATGCGTTAATAAATGTTGGTGATTAGAAAACAAAGGTTACAAACAAAAAGGAAAGAACATATAGTCATAGGGATAGAAGTGAAGCTGGAGATCTCATGATAGAATTTTGCAAAACCAACATTTTGTTCATGGCCAAAGCCTTTTTTCAACAACATAAAAAGAAATTGCACACACCACTTTTGCAGATAGAATAAACAGAAATAAAATTGACTACATCTATGGAAAGACATAATGGAGAAGCTCAATATCAGAAGATAAAATCACACTAGGGCAGACTGTAAAATGGATGGTCAATTGCTAAAGTTCAGGCTAAAGTTGAAGAAAAGTAAAATCTATTCATGAGAGCCAAAAGACAATCTTGTGCATATCCTACCTGGATTTTGTGCATTAAATGCTACATGATCTAATAGGCTCAGAGACTGTGTCAAGATCATCATTCATGACAAAAGTAAAAGACCATTGAAAAGACAGAGAAGAAATTAAAAGTTCAGGTGATTTTCAGAAGATGTCCTGATATTTTTCTTAAATGTAGAGTAGATAATGCAAATGGAAGAAAGGATGAAGTCAAAGAACTACACAGAAAATTTCAAAGGGCAACTAAAGACAACAAATTCAAATATTACATTGAATGTGTAAAGATCTAAAATTTAAAAAGTCAAAAGGGAAGGACATGCTCAGTAAATCTTAAACCGAAAGAGTTGAAGAAAAATAAACTTTGAGTTTTGATCTTATAAGATTTTAAGGGAAAAATTGAATGATGCAGAAAATACCAAGAAGCAATGGAAAGCATACACAGAGTCAATGAGCAGTCCACCATTTTAGGAGGAATCATAAGAGCAAGATGTTGAAGGAAGGTGTTGAAGGAAGAAGTTTAAGCTGCACCAAATGCAGTAGCCAAAAATAAGGGCTCCAGAAATGGATGGATTATCAACTGAATTGTTTCAGCAAGCCAAGGAAGCATGGGAAGCACTCGTTCATCTATGGAAAGAAATATGGAAGAGCTATCTAGTCCATGACTGCCAAGTGATCCTAATTGTACACATTTTGAAGAAAAGTGGCCGAACAGAACGCTCAAACTGTACAACAATATTGATATCACATTAAATAAAATTTTGATGAAAAGCATCCAACAATAGCTGCAGCAGTACATTGACAGGGAACTGCCAGAGGTTCAGGCTGCATTCAGAAGAGGACATGGAACAAGAGATATCCTTGCAGATGTTTGATGGATCTTGGCTCAAAGCAGAGAATACCAGAAATATATTTACTTGTGTTTTATTGACTATGCAAATGTATTCAGCAGTGTGGCTCATGTTACATTGTAGATCTTCTTGAGAAGAATGGGAATTATAGAACACTTCATTGTTCTCATGAAGAACTTGTATATGGATTAAGAGGTAGCTATCCAAAAAGAACAAGGACATAACACATGGTTTAAAACCAGGAAACGGGTGTATCAGGATTTGATTCTTTCAGCATACTTGTTCAATCTATAAAGCTGAAGAATGTATCATAGAAGCTGCATTAAATCAAGAGGAATGTGATATCAAGATCAGAAGAAGCTTTATGAACAGCCTGCAGTATGAAGATGAAACACCTGGCTTTCTGAGCGTGATGAAAACTTAAAGCACTTGCTGATGAAGATCCAGGTTTACAGTCTTCAGCATAGATTGCGCTAGTATTCTATGTCAAGAAGAACAAAGTCCTCACAGCTGACCAATTGGTAACATCATTATAAATAGGAAAAGGTTGAAGTTTTCAGGGGTTCTGTCTTCGATGGGTCCAGAACCAGTGCTCATGGAAGCACCAGGGAAGAGATTCAATGAAGGGTTGCATTAGATAAATCTGTTGCACGAGAACATTTTAAAGTGTTGAAAAGGAAGTACGTTACTTTGAGGACTAAGGTGACCCTCAACCAAGCCATGGTATACTTTTCCACATCTATAGGAAAGATGGGCATTGTATAAAGAAGACTGAAGAAAAATGGATGCATTAGAATTGGGGGAGTGGAGAAGAATATTGAAAGCACTATAAGCTGCTTAAAGACAAATGCATCTGCCTTGGAAGAATTAAGAGCAGAATGCTTCTTAGAGGCAAGGATAGTAATACTTCATATTATATACTTTGGATATATTATCAAGAGAGACAAGTACCTGGAGCAGGAAATCATGCTTAGTAAATTGGAAGAGCAGAAAACAAAGGAAGGCCCTCAATAAGACAGATTGGCACTAAGGCTGCAACAACAGGCCCAGGCAGAGGAACAATTGCGAGAATGGAACAGGAATGCGCATGATTTTTTTCTGCTGTGCATAGGGTCATGATGGGTTGTAACCTCCTGTGTGCTACCTGGCACCAATATCATTAATAACACATGTAAGTAAAATTTTGCTGTTGATAAAAGTTGCAGAATTTCAAGCCACATTGAGAAGAGATGGAAAGAAGGATATCAATGCCTGTGAGGTGGATCTGATCTTGAAGTGTAGAATTTCAGAAAGAAATTCTGTTCATTCACATTTATTGAATATGCGAGTATAGACAACATAAATAATGTGGCAGAGGAATTGGAGGAAGGATCACTGAATATAACCCAATCCCGCTTCCTGAAAGCAAGAAGGGCAGTATGGATTGCAGCTCAGTGTCAAGGAGGAAAATCCTTATAACTGAGGCAAAATAGAAAACATGAGAACTGGAGTAATTATCAAAGTTGTCACCATTTTTTATTTAGTTTAATCCACAACCAATGCTCATAGAAGTGGTAGAAATGAAATCAAACCATTTTTATATTGGGCAAGTCTGCTGCCCAAGACTGCCTTAAAATGTGTTAAAAAGTAAAGATTTCAGTTGCCCCATATGCAGGGAAAGCTACAATGAATAAGAAAGAACACAGAAAAATTATTAAATTTCAACAATGATAATTACTACACATGTGCACATGCACACACACAGAGGAAAGAAAAAAAATCAGTCTTGGAGAAAGTACTGCCAAAATGTTCCTTAGAAGGGAGCATGGCAAGATTTTTTTCTTCTATACTTTGATCCTATGATCAGGAGAGATCAGATCCTGTAAAAAGACATCATGGTTAGGAAAGTAGATGGTCAGCAAAAGAGAGGAAAGATATGATAGATTTGAGAAAAGACTATGACAGATTTGTATAGTGGCTGCAGCAACAGACTTAAAATAACCATTAAGATGATGGCACAGGACTGAGAACAACTCATTCTATTGTTCATAGATTTTCTGTATGTTGGAACTGTCTGCATGGTGCCTAAGAACAACAACAATAAGTACATCGTATTTTCAGTTTTTCAAAGTATTTAAGGTCCATGTACTTTCTCTGATTCTTCAAGGATGTACCAAGAAAGTATAGGTCACATCTTTGCAGATGAAGAAACTGAGTCTCAAAAGACATAAACAACATCCTGAGGGTCCCAAAGTCAGGCAGTTGGATGGTCAGGAGTCAAAACCATTGCTTCAGTGTTGCTCAATATCTTCTCTCCTCATCTCTAAAGATATGAATGCTTGTTGAATAATTGTATACTCTTGGGAAAATGTACTCTGTGAACTGAAGAATTGTATTCAGCTAGCACATTTGGAGAAAGTTTTATTTTCCTTAAAATAATAAGCGTAATTAATTTAGATTCCATTATTAACTAAAGTAACATCTTATTGCCATCATCCTTTGCAGCTGCAGTGTTGATTACTGCCTTTCATATCCTATTTAGGAGATAAGATTGTATGTACCAGGATGCCTTCTGTATATTATATTTGACATTTCAGTTGGCAGCAAATGGCTAGAAAACTGGTCCTTTGAAACTATTATCCCAGTAGTATTTACATGTTAAATTTTGTTGTGCACAAAGCTATGCTGAATGACAAGACCCTCAACAGGTGAACCTTGAACTCAAGCTGTAGACATTAGCTGTAGACATTCTGGATTCCAGAACCTTTGTTCCAATGCTTAAAGAAAATTTCCCATGGTGAATGTATTTCAACAACAAATGTAGATAATGTTTGCCCTGTGTGGCACTAATTACCCTGCAGATTTAAAAGTGGGCTACTCTTTGGTTGCCACACTCGCTCTCATTTATGCCATTGTTTCACCACTCTCATTGCTGGCCTTCTCAGTCATGGGTCATGAATAGATGGCTTCCCCTGGATATTTGCACTTCTGCTTCTCTTTCCAAAGGTAGACTTAGTGACCTTCCTGGTGGTGGAAGAGAAGGTGATTAGACATCAGAAGAATAAGATGCAGAGAGTTTCAGTGACTTGATCCATGATGCATATTCAGACAATGAGCTAATTTAGAGAAGATTATCTGATTTTCAAATTATGCTTTTTTTATATGTAACTATGTGTTTACTAGTCCATCCATTTGACAAAATTATTGAGCAAATGATCTGTGTCACATGCTGAATTATGAGTCTACCAAGGGACAACAAAACAAATAAGAAACATGTTTTCACAAAAATTTTATTCTATTGGGATACAAAAAATATAAATTTCCATAAAAATATTTAAATTCCAGTTAAAAATGAATGGTATTAAAGATTCATAATGAGTATCTGAGAGTAAGAAGAAATGATGAATAGGATAGGGTAGTCTAAAAGAGGCCTAGGAAAATCATTTTTTATATTGAGAAATGAAATACAAGACGTTAACCCAGGATAGAGTCAGGTAAATAACTTTTGCGGTGGGGGTTACCTTCAAGAGGAAAGGCCCTGGTATAAAAAAGCATTTAGAATGCACTAGTGTGGCTAGTAGGGGTACTTTTGTGATGTAGTTGTATTCAACCCTGAGAAATCCAATATAAGAAAGAATGGAAAAAAACATCAAGGATATATCCATATTGCTATCTCGAGAAGCTTAGCAATTGGTTCCACTACTGATGAAATAGAAAAATAACAAGAGCAGTAAATTAGAGACGCATTTGTGAGCCAGAGACACGGAGAGACACTTGATTGGAAATACACAATATCATCACACAGATATGAAGAATTCTCGGCTTTCTTTGAGTAGACATTTTACAGTGATCAAAGCATGTGGATAAGGAGGAAGAGGGAGGTAGACTTTCATCCTCCCATGACCTTAGATTGTTTCCTAATGACAAATCAAGATGCCGTTACTAAAAAAAGAGATAGACTTTAGTAGAATGCTAAAATGAAGACAGCTCTTGATTTAAGAAGCATATCAATTAGTGGTCTTTATCTAAGAGACTAGCACATAAAGAGATGATTAAATGGTTATTTAGTAATGACCAGTCATATGTGCACTGGGGTTATAGTAAGAATAATATGAGGCCAACTGAATCAGAGATCAGTGAAAATGTCTGGAAATGATGTGGAATTTATAATCATTTTTATGTTGCTGTCAAATTAATTGAATCAGAATGACTGCAAGTGTGACAGTGGGCTGCACTGCATTGAGTTCTCAAGACTGTTTACTTGCAGAGGCCCATCACCCAGATTTTTTTGCCAAGGCACCTCTGGGTTTATTTGATCACCTTGCCTTTCAGGTTAATTGTCAAGTACTTCATTATGGCACCTGGGGACACCAGAATAGATAAAGTTGATATTTATCCCTTAGCTCTCTTATTCCTGGGCAACTCCTCTCCATGAACAAGCTAGACCTTTAAAGACTCTGAAACCAGTCATCAATTTGTTCACTATTAGCAAGAGAGGGTGAAGCTTTCCTGTTCACCTGGAAATAAGTGAATATAGTTTCCCACACCTGATTTTCCCATCTCCCTTTCTGTATTACACCAAGAACTTTGATGCTATTTTTCATACTTCCCTGGCCCTCATTGCTATCTACTCAGTGACCCATCCTGTCCATGTCACTTCCTAAATATTTGTCGTCTGCTATTGTTTTACTCCTTTTTACACCACACATACACACACACACATACACACACACACCCCAAACTCGCCATCATAGTGACCCTGAAGGACATGTTAGAACTGCCCCTGTGAGTTTCCAAGACTACAAATTTCTATAGTAGTAGAAAGTTCCATCTTTCTCCCAAGGAAATGCTGGTAGTTTTGAACTGCTGACCTTGCAGACCACAGGCAAATAATGACAGGGCTCCATTTCCAACTTAAAGTCAACATTATCTCACACCTTCTTGCAGTAGAAATCTAAAACCGGGGATGACTTTTAGAAATATAAATCAGATGTTGTTCCTCTACTGCTTAAATCTTTTAGTAGCTTTCCCTTTACTGTTAAGGGGGAAATTACCAAAGGTCAATATCCTGAAGAGTTCTGATAGTGCCATGGCTAAGTGTTCAGTTGTTAAACAAAAAGTCTGCCATCCAGAGCCATAAGTCACTCTGCCAGAGACACACGTGGCAGTCCAGTCACTTGCTATAAATATCACAGACTGGGAAATTACCAGGGCTAGTTCTACGCTGTCCTTAATATGAGTCACAAGTGGCTCTGTAGAATTGGGTTTGGTCTTTGGTATCACTTTGATTTGGTTTTTGTTCCATAGCACACCAGATTCTTCTATATTCCAGACCCTCTCTATGTCTTCAGTAACAATGCATATTTTCACATTTCATTCTTGTTCTCTAAGCTTCGAACATGATATTCCTTCCCGTTCCATCCTCGGGGAATTAATTTGATTCTGTCTATTTTGCCCACTTTCAGACAAACTCTTCTTCACATATTAAATTGTATATACTATTCAGAAAAATATTCGGTTGTTGCCACTTTTTCAGGAAATCCTACTTGGAGCCTACCGGAAGAGATAAGTTGCTTTATTTTAGGCTTAACTCCCTCCTGAGATTTTCCTTTCAAAGCTGTAATTCAACACTCACGCTTTCCCTAAGCGCTGAACTCCTGGAGAGTAGAAACTGATACTCAGTGCCTCGAACAGAACCCACCAGAGACTCCCTTGGCTTTGCAAATGTTCGTGAAACACATACGCGAATTTTTGACACCAGCCTGCCTCCCTCTGGATAGAGCAGATTGTACTTCCAACATGGGCTCATCTGCAAATGTCTAAAAATAAAAATGAAATGCACACAAAATGTTCCTTGTCAGATTGAAGCTGCTGCAAAAGAGTGGTTTAAAAAACGGATCCTCAGCAAAGGGACATGGAAACCTAATACTCCTTAAAGAGCTTCCTAAATACAGTAATCAATCAAAAGTCATGTCTTGGTGGATCTTCATTACATGGGAACTTACTGAAAAATGCACAGCCTCTTATGGAGAAACATACATAACAGTGCCTGGCTAAGAACTTGCAAGAAATGGAGGGCTTCAGCAGCCGTAGCCCTAAAGCTGGTATCCTGTTGATCAGGATGATAATTGAAAACACTCAAGTAAATACCATGTTTTGATAACATCTTGGCCATCTAAACATATTAGGTACAAGCCATAATGGAAAAGCTGCTAAACTGTCTCTTTTCAGTATAAGGAGAGGCAACAATCTACCTCCTGGATAGTAGGTTGAGAATTCATATCGAAAAAACATCAGTTACTGGGGCTGAACAGTAACCTGTGGAGAACTGTGAAAGACTCAGGTCATGACCACAAAATTCTCACACTCAGGCCAAATATTGAAATTTAATTTTGATTAAACCACCCTGCGGTGAATGCACTTATTGCTGGATTCAGATCACAGCTTGCTCTGTTGGGTTATTCAGACTGGATTCTATTCAACTGTATGTATATGAGATTAGAGAAGAAAATGTTCCTAAGGCAACAAAGGCATACAGCCCGACATAGCACTCTGGAACAAAACATGGTGATAGGGAGGATGCTTTGCTGGGGGTGGCAAAAAGATGCACCCAGATTGATACTTAGAATATATTTTCTGAAAGCTACTGCCTCAAGATAACAGAAGCACATGACAATGGCAGCAATGGTGACAAAATGACCATAAGTTTATGTAGGATCCATAGGATGTTTTAACACCCACTATCTTATTTAATCCCACTCCTAATTATCTGCCCTTCCACTTCTGTCCTTCCAAAACTTAGGCTTCCCCCAAAATGTTTCTCTGTCTTTTAGTTTTCCTGAACAACTAAAACATTATACCTTTTAGCACACTATGAATTTGACACTTTCTAAGATAGTGTTTTAAATAGTATCACCTTTTCACATATGTGTGGGCTTTTTTTAAAACTAAGCTTCAGTGAAGAAGTTATAGTATTTGTCTCTGTCATTTTTGGGGTGCTGAGTTCTGTTGAGCTCACAAAAGTGCTGAACACACTTGTTTTTTGATTGATCCTTCTTTCTATCATACTTGTGCTGTGAAAAACCTTCAGAAGATAGATTAAAAGTCTGCAGGGTTTAGTACAATACGATTTCAGGACTAATATGCAATCATTCACTTGACAGCTGGCTGAAAAATAACCCTTTCATTATTTTTTTTAAAGTTGGTTTGTATTTTAATACAGAAATAGATTACTGGACAGGTCCCCAAAGTAGAATTACCATCAGACAAAAACTACCCATCTTAAGACTAAGAAAAACCCAAAGTACAGAGCATTAGTGAAGAATCAGTGACAATTGGCCTCAAATCAACACTAATTTACAGATTAGGGAACCTGGTCATAAATCTTGCTTTTCTGAATTCCCATATAACCCCCAGAATATTGACCAACAGTGTTCCGTGTAACTAATTAAATGTAATACCTTGTCCTCCACATGCATGATGTTCTAATTTGTTCATTGACTTTACTATTTTCAGAACAACCTCCTATGAGATTCCCTAACTCCAACTCTGGCCTTTAATCCAATATCCTTGCAAGATCTAATATGATCAGCCTTCCTCCAATTCCCAAGTTTGTTTGTTTTAATATAGTTCAGTTTTCTCTATTTGCTCAGCATACAGATCAAATTCACCACTTGACTATCAGTTTGGCATATTGTGATGGCTTGTGTGTTGCTGCGGTGCTGCAAACTATGCCACTGATATTTCAAATGTCAACAAGAACACTAAGAGTTAACAGGCTTTAGTAGAGCTTTAAGGCTAATAACTAACAACAAAGTCAGACCCTCCCCCCCTAATTCAGAGGACGAGCACACTGGAAATATTATGTAGAGTTTCAAATCATCATCAAATAATTAAAAACCGAAGCAAAGGAAGATGGTGATTTTTATAGATACTAGGAGAGGATGGGCCCCGCAGGACCAAAAGCACTCCAAATGTGACTGGGTGAGAGGTGATTTCTTGGAGGGAGTCCATCAGTGTGATTTCAGTCTGATAAAACTGTGGGAGTGGAGCCTTTAGGATCTTCCTTTGCTGATGGGACACAAATCGAGGTAAAGAGTAACAGCTGTAAAATAGTTTAAAGATTAGATCTTGGAATGTGAAAAATATGAATTCTAGAAAATAGGAAGTTATCAAAAATGAAATGGAATTCATGAAGGCTGGTATCCTAAACATTAATGAAGTGAAATGGACTGGAACTGACCATTTTGAATCAGAAAGTCATATAATTTATTATTACAGGGATAACACAATCAAGAAAAGTGCAGTATTCCACACAATTATCAGAAAAGATCTTGCTGAACACTTCACTAATTATGTTTGTGGTAGAATTATATTTCTCCTCCTCCCAGGAGATCCAAACAACGCACTCATTACTCAAGTTTATAATCCAATCAAAAAAATCTAATGATGAAGATATTGAAGAATTCAACTAATGTCTTCAGCTGGCAATTGATCAAATAAGCAATCAAGATCCATTGATTAGTCCATTGGTGATTAGATTGCAAAAGTTGGGAGGAAGAGTAGTTGGAAAATACGGACTTCCAGATACAAATTAAGCTGTAGATTGTCTGATGGTATGATTATGCAAAACCAATGACTTTCTCATAGAATCACCGTACCAAAACCAAATTGTTGATATTCCACCATTTTAAGAAGTAGCTTAGCAGGGAACTCCTCAAGGATAAGAACACAGTCGGAGGGCTACCTTTACCTGACTTTCACACTTACTACAAAGGCACAGTGGTCAAAACTGCATGGTACTGGCATAATGACAGATACACAGATCAATGGAAAAGGATAGCAAACCCAGAAATAAAACCATTAACATATAGACAACTGATTTTCGACAAGGGCCCCACAAGTATCAGATGGGAGGGTGATGCCCTTTTCAACAAATGGTGCTGGACACAATGGAAATCTACATGTAGAAAAATGAAACAGGATCTCAACCTCACCCAATGCACAAGAACAAACTCGCGGTGGATCACAGACCCGGAAGTAAAACCACAAACCATCAGAACCATTAGCGAGAGAATTGGGGAAAACCTAAGAACCTTGACCCAGGGAATACAAAGGCTAACTGCACTAGGACAGGGTACACATGAAGGGGAACCTTAAATTGACAAATGGAACTTACTAAGAATAAAACACGTGTGCATCAAAGGACTTTACCAAGAGGGTAGCCAGGCAACCAACAGACTGGGAGAGGATTTTTAGACAAAGGGCTTATTACAAAAATCTACAATACCCTTGTTTCCTGCAAGAAGAGGAAAACAGATAATCCTTTGAAGAAATGGGAAAAAGAAATGAAAAGAAGCTTTACTAGGGAGGAGGTCCACATGGCCAATGAACATATGAGAAAATGCTCCCGCTCATTAGCCATCAGAGAAATGCAGATCAAAACCACCATGAGATATCATCTAACACCCTTGAGGCTAGCCCAGATAAGAAAATCGAAGTGCAACAAATGTTGGAGGGGATGTGGCGAAATAGGAACACTTCTCCATTGTTGGTGGTCATGTAGATATGTATAGCCACTATGGAAAGCAGTCTGGTGATACTTAAGGAAAATGGAAGTTGAGCTACCCTATGATACAGCTATCCCACTAGTGGGTATATATCCAGAACAGGCAAGAAATAAACCACAGCCAGTGGTATGCATGCCAATGCTTATTGCAGCACAATTCACAATTGCAAAGAGTTGGAAGCAACCTAAATTTCCATCAGTAGATGAATGGATCAACAAACTCTGGCACATATACACAATGGAGTACTATGCCTCACTCAAAAGCTCAGACGAGCACATGAAACATATCTCTGCATGGAAAGAACTGGAGGAAATTATGCTAAGCGAAGTCAGTCAATCACAAAAGGATAAGTATGGCATGGGCCCCCTGAAGTAAGTAGAAACAGTATCATGAGTATAAAAGAGAAAACTCCTATATGCCATATTAGCTGGCCCAAGAGATAGGGTAAGGGGAGGAGGGAGGACCAAACCCAGGAAGATACATGTTGGATGCAACACAGTAACGGGGGAAGGATGAGAGTGCAAAAGTAGTAGGATAACTGAGGGAATGAGGCACTAATCCACCCCGGGAGGGAGTATGGGTCTTGTCTCCACAGAAACCGGAGTGGGTGAGCAGTTCCTACCATGAAACACCCAACCATGAAGACAATGTGGATGCATGGAAGGATGCAAGAAAAGAGAGCTGTAGAGCCAGACGCAACCAGACTCAAATGGACTCCATCTCTAGTAGTGGGTGTGGCAGAGAACAGGGTGAGGGAGGGACCAGCATCCCACACCCACAGGGACAAAGAAAAGAAAGGAGGAAGAAGAAGAGAGCTGGTCCAAGCTCCATGCCAACACATGATGCTAAGAGGAATACATCCCTCTGGAGACCCATTGCGCCTCAGAAAGGACTGGGCAAACGATTGCTGGGGGCACGAGAGAGGAGAGGAGAAGGGGGGGGGGGAGGACAAACACATGGAC